>PTFA01000211.1:1070087-1089971 GCA_003342895.1 Casuarius casuarius
ACTGGCTCCGGGGAAAGCGCGCGCTTCCAGAAAACATCGGGTTTGCTTTGTTTTCCCAAACTGCTACACGGAGACGATTCCGAGTGCAGCGAAAGCAGTGGAAAATGTGCCAAAGTAAAACCGAAATCCATCGTGGTCTGTGGGCGGGCAACCCTTGTGCTCCACACGGGCTCCAGACCGGTGGTCGCAGCCCGGTGCTGCTGGAGCGCGGGAGGCAGCCGGGAGCGTGGGAGGCAGCTGGGAGTGCGGGAGGGAGCTGGGAGCGCGGGAGAGGGCCGGGAGCGCAGGAGGGGGCTGGGAGTGCGGGACGGGGCTGGGAGCGTGGGAGGGAGCCGGGAGCGCGGGAGGGAGCCGGGAGCGTGCGGCGGTGCTCGGCCGTCGGTGAGTAATGGCCCGACTCCCGTTTCCCTGGGCTGACTTAAATAAAACGCGACGGAGCGGCGCAGAGCGCGCCTTTTACTAACTCCATCCAGACAGTATTAAGATGTGAAGATAAAGAACGTGTAATTCAATTTATCTGTTATTTATTTAGAGAGCGGAGAGGAACCGAGGAGCGAAGTCCTCCCGGCGGCGGCCCCGAGGGCTGGAGCGGGGGCTGGCCTGGCCCTGGCCTCTCCCCGGGCTGCCGGGGTGGCCGAGCCCCGTCCGGGGCAGGGCCGCGTGCCATAGGGCAGAGGTGTGTGCCGTGGGGCAGGGCTGCGTGCCGCGGGCTCGTGCTCTGCCCGCTGCTGGCCCAGGCTTGCCCCCCTGCCTGCCGGGGGTCCCCTCGCGCCCCCCCTCCCGCCTCAAGAGCTGCTTCCTTGCAGAGCACTCGCCGAAAATGAGGCCCTTGGAAACGGCTCGAAGCCGAGCGCCGAAAGCTGCTCGTCGCCGCTGAGACGCGGGCGTGCTGCGCCAGCTGGCTGGGAGCGACCCGCCCCGCGCGCCTGGTGTCGGCTCCCCCTCGTAGACAGCGATTGCCGTGGCGGGAGGTGCGCCGCGCTTGGCTCCACGAACCCGCTGAACCTCGCTGGGGGCAGCTGGAAACGCGCTCGAGTGCCTGGTTTGGAGCAAAGCAGCAGAAAGGAGCCTCCCGGATTGACGCCGCTTTGCGCCTGGCACTGGAGCCGCCACCCGGGTCTGCGCAGGATGCGGGATGCGGGATGCGGGATGCGGGATGTGGGATGCAGGATGCGGAATGCGGGATGCGAGATGCGGGATGTGGGATGCGGGATGCGGGATGCGGGATGTGGGATGCGGGATGTGGGATGCGGGATGCGGGATGTGGGATGCGGGATGCAGGATGCAGGATGTGGGATGCAGGATGCAGGACACGGGACGGACTCGCCGGCGCGGTGCCCTGCAGCTGCTCTACTGGCATCACCATCGCCGCCCCGGTTGTGTCTCAGCATCTGCTTTAAGCAGTGGGACCCCTGCAAGCTGCCGGGCACCCGCTGCCCCCGTCCCGCTGCGGCAGCTTGCGTCGCGCAGACCCACGCTGCTGCATTTACCCGGGTCTGAGGAGGAACGACCGGGGCTGAGCCCTGCCGGTATCGTAATGAGCTTTTTAAGGAAGTTTGTCTCTTTTGCAGTGTAAACCAGAAGCACTCGCGACGCTCAGTTCATTTATTTCTTCCCTGCTTCCTTCCCCTCTCCGGCTGTCTGCGTCGTCGGGGGAAATCACTCGACCTGCTGCTAGTCGTTCGTGGCCGCTGACAGTGATACGGGGGTGCGATTTTACAAAGTGCCTCATTTCGCAGCATGTGATTAACGACAGAAATTTTCCTTCCCATTTACCAGTTTATTAGATACCTGTTGCGGCCGCAGCTCTTCCCAGGAGGTGACATGTTCACTGCACGTGTCGTGTCGCCTCGAGGAAAACAGGGCGTCCTTCTGCTAAAGAAAAGCCAACAAAACAGACCTAAATGGGGCTATCAGCGTCTTTGTGCTGTTTCTCTCCGCCACCCTTCTCTGATCGTTCTGTGCTTGCGAGCGGGCGAGAGCTCCTCGCGCTGTGTGCTCTCCCGAAGGGGAGCACAGCACCAGGCTGTCTTCATCTCCAGCATCCTTGTGCCTCGGAGGGTTTTGCAAACGTCGCCTTGGGGGATGGAGCCCCTGGGCCGAGGGCCGGCGGGAGCCCTGCAGGTCCGTGCTGTCCACCCCGGCTCGCGGCCAGCTCGCAGCGGGCCCGGCTGTCTCAGGCTGGGTGGCCGGGACAGCATGCCGGTTGCAATGGCGATTGCACGGCACCGATTGCACGGTGGCAGTTGCACGGTCCCGGTGGCACTGCACCAACGCACGGCGCGCTGAGCCCTCGGCTGCCCGTGCAGGAGCAGCAGCGCTGCGGCGCGCTAGACGGCTCCGGGACGCTGGCACGGCGCCGGCGGCTCTTCGCAGGGGAGGCGGCTCTTGGCGACGTCTCGGTCTTGGCAGGCTGCAGCAGGAGCAGTGGCATTGAAATGCTTCTGTTGATCTGGCACAGGCAGCGCTGGGACATCAACAGATGATAATTTGCTGGGAAGAAAGGAAAATGACAATAATCTCCATCAAAATTATTACAGCGCTGTCCTTGCGAGTCGGCAGCCTGAGAGCTGCGAGGGAGGCTGGATGTTTTCCCCCTAACAGGGGAGGTGTAATGCCACTTAACCCCGTTCTGGCCACGAGGCAGCGGGGCGCAGAGCTGCCCAGCGTGAGGCAGTTCGTGCTAATTACAGCGACGTCCGCGTCATTCCCCCAGTTACGCTCCCGGGCGGGGGCGGGGGCCGGGGTGGCGTCAGGAGCCCTCTGCGCTCCGGTTGTTTCCGCAGAGACACACATTTGAACGCGCTTGTCAAGTGAAATTTTCTGTCTGGTTGGAAATGGATTTTCTAGCCGCTTGCTCACACGTAAACATCTTTAGTGGTCCCCAGCCGGAGCGGCAGCGGCGAAGCAAACATCAGCCCGAGCCGCCTCAGCCCCTTCGGGGAAATCATCGGCCACGGAAGGAAACAAAAATGCGCGGTGGCTTCGGGAGACATCCATTAAACTGTGTGCCGAAGTGATTCATGGTGCTGGTAGTTAGAGTTTAATTAGATCTTAATCACGTAATTTTATCTTTGTTTTAGAAATTAGAGCTTAATGGCTGCGCTGCTCTCGCAACGGTGCCGTGACTAAACGCAGCGATAGCGCGCGGCAGCGATCGTCCTCGGGGCGCAGATCGTTATCCCGTAAATAAAGGAACACGCTCAAAAACATCCGCGTGCAGCAGGACCCGCCGGTGCCCAGGGAGGGCGAGTTTGGCAGATGCTGAGGAGGAAACGAGCAGGGGCAGGTGCCGAACCCCTGCTCCGGCGGCAGGAGCTGCCCTCGGCCGCGGGCGGGCATCCGGCCGCTCGCGGGAGCATCGGCCCCGGGGCCGGGCGATGCGCAGCGCTGGCGGGAGGATCCCTGTCCGTGTCTGACCGGGGACGGCGCCCGGGCTGGCCCTCGCAGGCAACGGGTCTCCGTCCTTCCTGGGCACTTCGGCGTTGCCGTCCGGGGCATCCGCGTGCTCACAGGTTTCTACCTGCCGCAGAGCTTCCCTGACCGGCCCCGTAACGAGGTGGCTGGACACGTTCGACTTGCAGTCGCTGCACGGGCCATGCTGGACACGTTCGAATTGCAGTCGCTGCACGGGCCATGCTGGACACGTTCGAATTGCAGTCGCGGCACGGGCCATGCTGGACACGTTCGACTTGCAGTCGCTGCACGGGCCATGCTGGACACGTTCGAATTGCAGTCGCTGCACGGGCCATGCTGGACGCGTTGGAATTGCAGTCGCAGCACGGGCCGTGCTGGACACGTTGGAATTGCAGTCGCTGCACGGGCCGTGCTGGACACGTTCGAATTGCAGTCGCGGCACGGGCTGTGCGCTCTGCAAACCCGCCCAGCCCCTGGGCGCTGCTCCCAGGAGGGGGTTTTCCTCCCTTGCTGTATTTGGGAATAGATCGATGCCTGCTGCAGGAGGATAAGCAGCTCTCTGCCTCGTGCCCTAGTATTTATTTACGTCTGTTTTAGCTGAGTTGGATCAGGTTGAACCAGTCCATGCGGCAGACAGGACGGTGGCAATGCCACCGAACGGACGTGCGGCTTCCCGGCAGTGCCCTCGTGGGCCGCCTGCGGCCGTGTCCCACGTGGAGCCTCCCGCGCCCCCCGCACCCCGCGGGAGCAGCACCCACCGCGGGGGTCCCGCACGGTATCACCCGCCCTGCGCAGGGCTGTTCCCCCCGGCTCCGCTGCTTTTTGCGTTGCCGACGCTCGGTGCCGCACCGCGGATGCCGTCCGGGGCGGGTGCTCTCAGCCAGCACGGTTTCAGTCCCCGCTATTTCCTGCACCCAGCTCCAAGCTCCTGCCCTCACGGCAAGGTTCAGCTCCTCCGGGGGCCCTGGGGGCACAGGCCATTCCTGCATGGCATGGGGGTCCCGGGGGGACAGGCCTTTCCCGCGTGGCACGGGGGCCGGCCTGGCTCCCCCGCTCAGCCTCAGCCCCCGGGAGCCAGCAGTGGGGCCGGAGCATCCTGCATCCCTGGAGCATCCAGCAGCCCCAGAGCATCCCACAGCCCTGGCGCATCCTGCATCCCTGGAGCATCCCGTGGCCCCAGAGCATCCCACAGGCCCAGAGCATCCCACGGCCTCGGAGCATCCCATGGCCCCAGAGCATCCCACATCCCCGGAGCATCCCACAGCCCCAGGTTCACGCTGTCGCTGCCGTGGCTCTGCCTGGGCTGTGGCCGCAGGGCAGCGCTGGTGCGGGGCTCGCCTGGTCCTGCCACTCCGGGAGGCGGCGCGGGAGCTGCTGCGTCCCGAATCCGTAATTGTGCAGCAGCCGTGCTCGGAGCTGGCGCACCTCCGCCCCGTCCTTGAGCCCGCGGCGCCCTTGCTGCCGCCACGGCGCCCTCCCCACCTTCCCTGCCCTGCTTGCTATGCGCGGGAGCCGCTCGGACTCGTTACCGTGGCAGATTATGGGTCCCCAGGTAATGACATGTATTCAGATAATTGCTAACAGATCCTCTAATGGGAATGAACTCAGTCGCATCCATTCAGTCGCTGGATAAATATTTACCCCCAAGCGTCCTCATCGCTAGCCGGCGGAGCGTGCAGGACTCGCGCGCTGTGCTGACCTGCCTCGCGGCCGCGGCTCGGTGCTGCCGGGAGCTGAGGCCACGTGCCTGAGCGGGACCAGCCCCCGCTCCCCGGCGCCGGCCCCTGAGATGCACCGCGGCCGGGCCGGGCTGCACCGCGCTGGGGAACGCGCCCTGCCTGCGGCTGCTGCAGCCACGCTCCTGCCGGCACCCGCGGCGCTGCTGCCGGGCTCAGCTCGCTCGCAGGGATACGAGGAGCATCCAGGCATTTCCCAGGCAGCGCTAAAATGCTTTTGACAGGAGCTTTCGGAGGCGCCGCTTTGCACGCCATGCCCGCCACCATCTGCCGCCGGCGGCTTCGCGCGGAGAAGCTGCTGCTGCACGGGAGCTGCCAGACGCCGGCACGGCCGCGCGGGGAGCACGGCAGCCGAGGAGCGCGGCAGCCGAGGAGCGCGGCAGCCGAGGAGCGCCGCGGGCCGGGCGCGGGGGCCTGCAGGAATGCGCCCGCAGTCGGCCCCGCTCTTGCACGAGCCACGAGCCACGGGAGGGGCTGGCGGCCGGGAGGGAGCGTGGGAGGTTTTCTGAAGCCGATGAAACCATACAGAAGATCTAAGTGTTGCAAGAGTGTGATTAATTTATGATGTGCTGTAGCACAGCGGCTCACATGAAAGAAAAAGGTTTATTTTTGTACCAGGAGCCTGAGCTCTGCAGCGCGGGTCCCCGGCGGGGCCGGGGTGGCCATGGGGCGGCCATGGGGCAGCCACAGCTGGGTCCTGGGAGTGGAAATGCGGGCTGGCAGTGGAGGGCAGAGCAGGGCTGCCGCCGTGGGGCTGCCGCCGTGGGGCTGCCGTGGACGCCCTGTGCCCCTCATGGCCGGCTGCTCCCAGGCCCCCTCGCCTGCATTTCCAGTCCCAGCTGCAGCTGCAAACATGGAGCCAGCAGCAAAAGTGCATCATGTTAATTAATAAAAGGTTAATCAGATTTTCCCGGCACTCGCGGTGCTGTGATCCTGCCTTGGTTCGAGAGATGAGTGATGCTTCTTCTGCGACTGAAACGCTTGGTCTGCATTTAACGCGCAGGTCCAGCGCCGCGGCAGCTGAGCGGCGGGTGCTCGCAGCCGAGCCGGGTGCTCGAGGCGGAGCGGCGGCAGCGCGTGCCGATAAAGCAGGGCGGCTGCCACGCGCCCCGGTCCTGCCGCGGGGGCTCGTCGTGAAAAGAGGGTTAAGTGTTAGTGCATGACTGACGGATGTGCCGATGTCCAGCCCACCGCTCTGACCGGCATCAACGTGCTCCAGCCGCAGCTATAGCCAGCGCCGGCGCTTGCCGGCTCTGCTCTGCGATGCAGCGGCCAGGGTGCTCCCGCCGGGCTGCGGAAGGCTGGGATTGCAGCATCCCACCGGGCTGCGGAGGGCCGGGATGCTCCCGCTGGGCTGCGGAGGGCTCAGCTCGCTCGCAGGGATATGAGAAGCATCATTTCTCGGGATGCAGGCACGGGATGTGGCGGGGCAAGCGGGACTGGGATCGCCGTCCGTGGAGCTGAGCGCCGCGTTGCTGGCTGCAGGCGCGCTGTGCGTGCCGGGGCTGGAAACGGCCGCGGAAAGGTTTCCTTTGACCCCGCGCATCTCGAGGGCTCCAGCAGCAGCCGAGGCGGGGACCGCTGGAGCTGCATTCATTACGTTTAAGCATTGATGAGCTGATGCACATTAACCAGCTGCTCTTGGGGGTTGGGCTGGAGTGAACCAGCCGAAACGCAGTGCCCGCGATGGCGGCGTGCACGGCCCGGGGAAGGCAGCACGCCTCCACGGCTGGTGCTGGAGGAGCACGGCCGATGCGGGAGCATTTCCCTGCTTTTCCACCCCCTGGGAGGTCTCTTGCCCGCCGGCTCGCAAGGGCCCGTGCTGTGCTGTGCGGGCTGAGGCGTCACATAATTTACGGCCAGCGCAGGGCTGCCTTGCCGAAGCGCCAGCAGCGCGTTCATTGGCGCACACGCGTGCCGGGTGCCCGGCGCGGGAGGGGAGCGGCCGGCGGCACGGCGGCTGCAAGGGCAGCGCTATTTCACTGCGCGCTGAACTTTACTTCTGACATCCTATCACGGCACTCTGCTCCCCGCTCGACGTGCACGCTGGATTCAGCACTTTGAACCTGGCGTGCACGTTAATCAAGTCAGCGAAAGGTCTCCCTTGTCATCCTGTCTTTGGACGTTTTCATCAAGTCTTTAACGCACACCATAGCAAAGCTCCCCGTCACCCTTGGCAAAGGAGCGGCTGCCCGAAATTGCCTCCCCGGCCCGGTGAAACTGTACAGTGGTCATTACGATTTACACGATGGCTTATGAAGTTCACACTTGACAGGAACGTGCAGTCCTGGTTTGCTGGTGATGCTGGGTGGGAATGTGCATCTCTGGCTGTCAGCAGCACCGGATGGGAATGTGCAACTCCGGTTTGCCGGCAGCACCGACCGGGAATGCGCAGCCAGCTGGCGTGCAGCGCTCCCGCCCCAGCGTCCCTGCCTCGCTCTGCTCCGCGCCGTCACCGCCCCTCCCGCCCGGCGCGCCTCACCGCGCATCGCCTGCGCTAATGCTTCCTAAGCCGCCTTTTAGGAGCCCCTAACGTGATAAGCATTTTCAGCTTTGCCGCCCTTCCTGAGCCCTCATTTCCCTGCCCTCTGGAAATCTAATACTTGGTTTAAGCACATTTCTGCTCCCTCCATTTGTAAGGACAAATGTAAAGTAATTGTTTGCTATTGCTGCGTTTTCCTCAGCCTCCAGCTCTGATTTCCTGCTAATACAGTGTTGTCGGGGGATCAGCTTAGCCCAGCTCCTTCTGCCTCCTTGCAATGGATTGGCAATGGCTTTTCCGCTGTGAGTCCGGGATTTGTGCGTCTCACTGTGAATGCTTTTCTCCTTTGAAAGAAAAATCATACAAGAAAATATCCCATCTTCCTGCAGACTGCTCTTAATCCCGTGCTCCCCCTCCGCCCGCCCGCAGCTCTCCGGGCAGCCTCGCTCCGGGCTCCGGGTCCCCGCAGCCGCGGGGTGCTGCCGGCACAGGGGCGATGCCGAGCCGAGCGCAGAGAGGGCTCTGCAGTGTCCGCTGGTTACTCTGGTTTTAGCGCTGGAAATCAGAGCCAGGCATGGCGGGAGCCTCCCGGCCGCTCCGGGCCGTGCTCCGCCGGCGGAGCCGGGCTGCAAAAGGGCCCGTGGGGCCTGTGGTGCGGCCGTGCGGGAGGGCCGACGGCACGGCCCCTCGCGGAGGTTTGGATGCTGGCGGTAAATTGCAACCTTTGACGGAAACGCCTGAGATTTCCTATGAAAATCCATAGACGATTCCAGCTGTCCAGCACACGGAAAGGCAACTAGCAGCGCTCTGCTGGGAGCCGTTGCTGCTGCCACGAGCAGCGCCCGCTCGCCAGCTCGCCGGGCGGCTGCGGTGGGGCCGGATGGGGCCGTGCGGGTGCAAAGCGCAGCTCTGCCTTGCCGGCCGCCCCGCAGCCCCGGCGGGGTCGGCGCTCCCGGAGCCGCCCGCGGCTGCTGCCAGCCCCAGCGCTGGGTGCTGCGAGCAGCAGGGTCTCCCACAGGGCCCACGTGCTCCCGAGCGATGCCGTCACCCACTGCGAGGCACGGCTGCTGCACGGGCACCGGGGCCGGCACGGGCCCCTGCTCGCCGCCCCGCCAGCCGCTCCTCCATCCATCCATCTGCAGGTCCAGCAGCATCCTGGCTGGGTGGCCGGTCTCCCGGCCTGGCGGGCGCTGCGGCGGCTTGCCCTAAGGCCAGCCCATCCGTAGGGACCCGTGGCCGTCGCTCTCATTACCCCCGGGGCTCACGTGCTGCACAAGGAGGCTCGTGCCACCGCGGTACCCGTAACAGCAGGAGTCTGTGCTTTATTCACAGGACAAAATATCATTACAACATTTTTCAAAGACATTTTTCTCAAGCAGATACATCTCGCCGTCCTCAGGGCCGTGCGCAGCGGGAGGCACGGCGGTGCAGGCTCGCCGGCCCGCGGCACCGCTGCGCTGCCCAGGGATGCGCCGGCCTCGCCGCGACGCAGAGCAGGGATGCGCTTGGTGCAGCCCGCGCGCGGGGCCATCGCGCCCCGGCCCTGCTCCCCGCTGCCATGCCGGGAGCACGAGCCGCAGCGAGCCCCGAGGCGCTGCCCACGGGGCCGGCATGATCCCGCGGTGGCCGGGCCCGGCACGCCGCGTCTGCCGGCTTGGCGCACCCGCAGCATCCCGGGCTGCCGAGGGCCGGGGAGGCTCGCTCCCGGCTCCGGCCGGTGGGCTCCGCGTGGAGGACCGCTCCCGGCCCCGCGCGCAGGACTGCAGAGCGCTCACGTTACCGCGGCTCTGCTCCCCGGGGCTTATTCCCACCTGAAGTCCTGCCCAACTGTTTCATAGAATTTGATATTATAAGGTCTGTAAAAGTCCCGGAGCTGCTCTATCACCTCCGGGTCTATCTGCACGTGAGTCCTGCCTTTGGACTTGCCCAGGCAGCGGGGCGAGCCGCTGCTCTCCGTCTTCTTCAGGCAAGGAAAGCCTTTCGTCTTGTTGAAGTAGAAGTGCTTGTCCGTGATCACCCGCTTGATGCCCAGGAAGTCCTGGACCTTGCCCATCTCCCCGGCCGGGTCCGTGATCAGCTTTTCCCCGCTGACGAAGTGGATCTGGGAGAGGGGGAAGTACTGGAGCCAGCTCTGCAGGTGCAGGGCGTACATCCCGATGCGGATGGCGTTCCAGGAGGTGTCCACCAGCCCCAGGCTGCGGTTGCGGAAGGACAGCCCCTCGAAGGTGGGGATGTCCGGCTTCTTGGAGAGCGTCTGCGTGTAGTCCGAGATGGCCCGGGTGACCGGGTTCCTCACCACCACGATCAGCTTGGTGTCCCGGGACATGTTGAAGATGCGCCGCGGGGCCTCCTTGGTGACGAAGTAGCTGGGGGTCTTCTCCACGGTGATCTGGCTGTCCAGCGTCCGCGGCATCAGGCTCCTGCAAGCGAGGAAGAGGAGGGTGAGGAAGGCGCGGGAGCCCGCCAAGCGCCCGCCCGCGCGGCACGGCCCGGCTCGGCTCCCGGGACGCGGGGCCGGTCACGCCGCCCTGCAGCGCTCAGGGACGGGGCACCGCTGTGCCGGGCACACAGCCCTGCGGCCCTGCCGAGGAGCCGCGCAGGCTGAGCCGGCACCTGATATTTCAATTATGTTTATTGCTCAAAAGCATCTGCTACTTTTTCCACTTTGCAGCGAAAGTTGGTGGCTCGTACTCATAAACTCGCCGATCTGAATTTAATTGTGCGGAGGAACGCGAGCCATAAAGCACCGTCGGGCGCTGCCTGGGGAGAGCTTTACGGAGAGCGGTGAAACGTGCCTCCGGGAACGTTTTGTTTAAAGTAGAAGCCGTGTGTTTAACGCAAGGTGCCCGCACGTGCCCGGCTTCGGCGACGTCGTGCCCGCACGGGCGCCCGGCCGTCTCCGCGTGCCGCAGTGGCGCCAGCCCTTCCCGGAGCCGAGGAGCCGCGTGCGATGGAGGACGGCGGTGCACGCCTTCGGCCCGTCCCGTCCCGTCCCGGCTGAGGCCTCTCTGCAACGGAAGGGGGCTGGAGAAGAGCTGGTATAAAAGTCATTTTAATAGACTGGCTCTATTGATGTCTGGTCCAACCCAACGACGCCTCGGGATAGCAGCACTTGGAGAAAGCAAACATCAGCAGCCCTGTCTGCAGCAATCCAGCTGGAGAGAGCAACACACTGATTTATTCATGGGATAAACCGTGCAAAAACTTCCTGGACACGCTGCCTTGCTGCAGCGAGGGGCTTTCTGAGAGCGGCATCGGTCTGGGGGCTAAAACCAGAAACCTCCAGGGATGAATCCTGCAGCCCGCGGAAACAGCAGCAGTCAGTCCAGGTCCCCAAAACAAGACCTGCATGGAGGACAGTCAGCGAGGCCGGCGCAGGCGGGTCGGGAAGGGCCGGGTCAGCACGGGGTGCCGAGGCAAAGGGCACGGGGGGGGGGTGGGGGTGGAAGCCGCGCAGTCCTCCCGGAGCTCAGCAGCAGCGGGGCGGGGGACGGCGCTTGCCCTAAGGGGTCCCCTCCCCTTGGCACAGCAATTCTCCTGCTTTGCAAAATTTCCCCCCAAAGAAGTAATTCCAAAACCAGCTTGCATTACTGACCCGCCCCGGGCAGCAGGCTGGAGCCGGTGCCTCGGTGCCCAACCGCACTCGCTCTCGGACAGTCTCCTCGTTTGAAAGACAACAAACTGATCAGCATAAATTAACAGGGCTGCTTTGCAGAGGCACCCGGACGCCGACGTGGCTTAATTGGCCTTTCCCACCGCTCTGCTTCAAACCCCATAAATACCGATTATGATTCCCAGTGTTTAATGACTGCCAGGAAATGCTAATTTCGTCCCGGCACCACTGCTGCTATCTCCGCATCACAAACAAGTCTCGCCATCAATCAGCGCAGGACGGCTTTATAAGCGATTCACTATTACAATATATCGGTGGAGAATCATAAAACTGCTGTTTCATTAATGGCTCATCTTCAGGCTTGTTAGAGTTTCATTACGTGAGCTATTAGGTCTATGTATTTAAAAAATGAAATTACAGGTTCTAATCAATTATGAAAAATGCAAAATCACTGCATAATAAATTACCGAGATGAGACAACAGGTTTTTTTTTTTAAATGGACTCCCAGCGTTTGCTGCTCCTGAACAACAGAGACTGCTGAGACAACAAAACACAACTCGAACAGATAAATAAATCACCAGTGAAACCATGCAAGGGGGAGAAATGTCATCCAGACATTCATCTTTACGTTAACGGCGGGATCCCCAGAGCTGCGAGAGCTGGGAAATGCATTGCAAACTTAATTACAGTTGACTTTAAAATGATATTTTTGGACTTCTGCATTCACAAAGTTATTTGCATACAAATAGCATGTCACACAGTTTTAAGCCCAGGCCTCGCGCGTTCGGGGTTGAAGGCTTTCAGTACCCCGCTCGCTGTGCAGCGCGCCAAGGGCTCGAGGAAGAGCCGTGTCCGGCGGCTCGGCGGCTCTTTTCTGGTCGTGTGCTGCTTTGCCGAAAATCCCCAGTGGGTTTCAGCAGCCGTTCCCCGGCTCATGCGACCCGAGCCGGTCACAGGCGGTGTCAGAGCTAATGCGGGACGGTTATGCATTAATGACACCGACGGGAAGGGACCCCCCTGGGGCACTGCAGCCCCCGGCCTCGGGCACCCTCACGAATGGGGCTCAGGTCGCTCCTGAGCCCGGGGGGTGCCAGGACCGTGCTGGGGGCTTTGCGCCCCGACCAGAGGAAGCAGCGCTCTCACGAAACCCGGCCCCGACGAGCAAGGAGCCCCCGTGCCGACGGAGCCGGGGCTTCTGCAGCTGCCCCGCACCACGGGCCTGCGAGATCCGGCAGAAAACACGCCGGAGTCATTCCCGTCCGGCAGCGCGCGCGCAAGCCGGCCGCACTTTGTCCTGGTGCAGGAAATCTGGGATGCAGCAGAAACGGCGGAGGCTAAAACAGCTGATGCAGAGCAAACACCAGGGCAGCTCCGCACGGAAATCACCGGGGACGCAGCGGAGCAAATGCCACGCGGCTTCGCGGAGACGCGGCGGGCGCAGCACAGCTGCCACCGGCTCGCTCTGCATGGCGAGGAGCGAGCGAACGCCGCGTGTGCCACCAGCGCGGCCGTGCCCAGCGCTGCCGCTGCAGCGCGATCAGCAGCAGCGCCGTGGGCCGGGGCACGCGATTGCCGATGGCCCCGCAGCAGCCCGCCGGCCCCGGCGCGTGCCGGCACGGGGCTCTCCCGTGAGGAGCGCGAGGAGCCGCCCGGGCTCGCCAAAGCAGCGCCCGGGCTAACTGCCCCGCCTGACGCGTTAACCTGGCAGGAGGCGCAGCATTAACTCCTCTTGAGTTAGAGATTATTTTTATTACAGCTACTAAACTCTTAAAGCCCTTCGGTGCTGTTTTATGCGAGCACTAACACTTCTTTCCACCCTGGAGACGTAGCGGCTGTATTTGAGCTCGTTATGGGAGGGAAGGGGACGAACCTGCCCAGGGCAGCTGGGGAACCACCGGTGGGCTCAGCGCTGTGCAGTGCCGCGCTGCAGCCCCCGGGCCGTGCCGTGCCGTGCCGGGCTGCAGCCCCTGTGCCGTGCCGTGCCAGGCTGCAGCCCCTGTGCCGTGCCATGCCGTGCCGGGCTGCAGCCCCTGTGCCGTGCCATGCTGTGCCGTGCCGGGCTGCAGCCCCCGTGCCGTGCCATGCTGCAGCCCCTGTGCCGTGCCATGCTGTGCCGTGCTGGGCTGCAGCCCCTGTGCCGTGCCATGCTGTGCCGTGCCAGGCTGCAGCCCCTGTGCCGTGCCAGGCTGCAGCCCCTGTGCCATGCCATGCCATGCCGTGCTGGGCTGCAGCCCCTGTGCCGTATCGTGCCGTGCCATGCTGCAGCCCCCGTGCCATGCCATGCCATGCCGTGCCATGCCGTGATGTGTTGTGCCGTGCCGTGCCATGCCATGCTGCAGCCCCCGGGCTGTGCCGTGCTGTGCTGCAGCCCCTGTGCCGTGCCGTGCCGTGCCGTGCCCCCGCCCGCAGCAGTCCCGCTGCCAGGCCCCGGCAGCCTCAGCGGTGGCGGTGTGGGCGGCGAGTGCAGGCGCCTCCCCCGAAGCAGTTAACTGCTCAGCAGCACCTTTCCTAGACCCTGAATTATTAATTTTCTCATAATCTTCCCGTGGGCACCCTGCGGCCCCTACAGCACTCCCGCATTAAAGAAACATCGGCTCCCTCGCCGGCCGCGCGGCTTTGATGTCGAACATGCGCGAAGCACTCCCAGGGATGAATTTGTACGAAACCTCATCAGATGACTGAGACGTTGCAGATGAGCCGGGGGCGGGGGGGGGAGGGCACGGTCGATAATCCCGCCGCAGCGCCGCACTCGCCGTGTCGCCGGCCTGACGGCGAGCGGGGACGGCGCCGGGTCAATATTTGCCTGTTGCAGCTCGCTGTGTGCGGAGGCTTTGGCGGCTCAGGCATGGTGCTCCTCGGAGGCCGAGCGTGTGTAATCCTGCGCTTCATCCACTTGTCGGCACAAAAACAAACTGTTTAACGTGGCAAAAAAACTCCCAAGTGCTGCTGCTGCGGCGAGGGCTGGGCCTTCTCCCCGATGCTGCGGGCACAGCGGGCACGGCGGCGGCGAGCAGGGCTGGGCGCCGGGGGAGCGGTGGGGACCGCCGGGCCGGCATGGGCACCGCGCACGCGGGGCAGGGCCAGACGCAGGCGCGGATCGGGGCAGCAGCATCGCGGCCAACGCGGCCGCAGCGCGGGAGCCGGCAGCCGCGTCCCTCCCTGGAAGGCCGGGGATGACGACAGCACCGACGTGACGGGGAGCAGGGGACGAGCAGGTGCTGGGAGCAGGATTTCCCGTGCTCGGGTTCGCCGAGCGAGGTGGGTCGGGTGCCTCCTCCTAACGCCCCGCGTTTCGGAGCCGCTGAGCGCCGTTTCCTCCCCCCGGGAAAGGCCGTGACTAGGTCCGGGGCTCTGGCCGGGGCGGCCAGGAGAAGCCGGCCCAGACCCGCTGCCCAGCTCTGGCTGCTGGCTGCGAGCAGCAGGGCTCCGCGCCGAGCCCTGCGCTTTAATGATGGATTGACTCCCGTTAACAAATGTTTATGTTCAAAGAATTTACACCAGCGCTCGCAGACAGATAATGAGGGACATTTCAATGCACACCAGCAGTGCGCACACAGTAATTAACTTTGTTGCTGATTCATTTTTAATCATTTAAATGCTCCAGAGATTTGCGGTGTCCTTTAAGTCAACAAAATCTTTTCCAAAGGGCAGGCTGCCGACGTCCTCCAGCAGCACGAGCCGACGCATCATTCCCGTCTTCCTGCGTAACCGGGCACCGCGGAGCATCCAGCAAAAGGAAGGGGCAGCGCCGGGAGCAGCGCGGCAGCGGCGGAGGCAGGCGGGCGAGCAGCCGGCGCGGGCAGCGGCGCCGAGGCCAGACGACGCATCCTCCCTCGGCAGCTCCACGAAGCGCCCGTGCTCACGGCCACGTGCGGTTAACAGCTGCATTGCACGCCGTCGAAGCGACGGCTGGAACGAACTGCGGTGTTTATATATAAGGTCGCAGAGGACCAAGCAAGAGCACGCATCGTTAACGCTGAAGACGTGGCACCCGCACGGCTCCGCCGCCCCGCGCTGCTCCCGGCGCCTTTGCTGGGGAAGCTCTCCCGCGCCCCGCTTGCGCTGAGGACCCGAGCCGGGGGCACCGCCCGGGCCGGCGCCACCCCGGGTCTCCTCCCCGAGGGGCTGCCGGGCAGGACGGGCGCCCGCGGCCACACGTGACCAGCGCAGGGGCCGGGGAAGGCGCCGGCCTTCAGGGCGGCTCCTCAAAGAAAAGCAGCCCCCGCCGGAGGATTCTCGCCCGTTCCTCAGAGACAGGACACGCTCTGAAGTCAAGGAAACTTCAAAGCATCCTTGAAGCTTGCTGCCTTCCTCTCTTCTTACTAATTAGCTCTAGCGAAAAGCACTGCCAGTCTGGCCCGCAGCACGGCGAGCGCGTCGCTGGGCAGAACCTGGCGGGCCCCCGCCTGCGGGCGAGCCGAGCCGAGCCGGCCATTAGCGGGGAGCAATTAGCGCGGCAGAGTGCAGGCGCTGCGGCTCCCGCGCTCCCGCGCACCGCCCGGAGGGGCCGGCGGCGATGCTCCGTGGCCGGCGGCGATGCTCCGCGGCGGCGGTGTCTGCTGGCCCTCGGGCGCTGGGCTTGCTGCACGGGAAAGCCTGGGCTCAGCCGCCGGGGACGGGCTGGCACCTGGCCCTCGCCGGTGCCGCGGCAGGATTCACGCGGTGGGCGCGCGCTGGAGCCCAGACGGGGCCGTGCACCGCGGCGGTGCCGCCACCCCTCCAGCGGGGCCACAGCACGGGAACGCTGCAGGCGTGGGGATGCTCCGGCCACGCTCCTTTAGAGCAGCTCGGTTTGGCAGGGGATGCTTCAAAACGGGGTCCCGAATACGCCCCTTGTGTCCCGTCTGCTGCGCGGATCCAGCCCTCGCCGCGCTAAGGCAACGGCGGCCGGGCTGGTTTCCCTTCCGACTCCCCCGTCCCCTGCAGAAGAGTTTTACCGGGTCCTAAACACGCAGCCTGCCTCCCGGGGAGCAGCAGGGCCGGTCCGGCAGAGGCCAGGCTGGGTCGGCAGCCCGACCTGCTGGAGAAAGCCCCTCTCTGAGTGTAACGCATCTCACGGGAGTGCACAGAGGCAATCCTGCGGAGGCAAGCTGCACCCCGAGACGCTGTGATCGGAATCGCTGCTCCAAGTTAACTGCAATTTGAGACACTGTCTTCCCTGCGCCCTGGACAACGCTGAAGGTTACCGGCACGCTCCACCTGCAGCAGGAAAAGCTCTCTATCGAACGTTTAGCCCAGGATTGGTGAGGAATCGATATTCCCCAGTAGCTGGCTGTTTGGTTTCAGTTGTCTTAAAACAGATCTTGCTAAAAATACCTTTCCTGTAGCGTATCTGTAGCTAATGAGGCGGATTAGAGAGGATGACGGGAACTGGGAGAGGCAGGGGCGTCTCTGGTCCGCAGTCATTAAGGAGGCAGCTCCCGGGCTGCGTGGGCTGCTTGGGGCGTGGGAGAGAGCGGCGGGTCTGGCGCACCGTCCGCCTCACAGCGCCCGGCCTCCCGAAGCGGGAGCAACGGCTCTACGGGGGACGGCAGGAGGCAGGACGGGAGGCACCAGGAAAACGGCTGGTGCCGATAAACAAGAGGTTTGGAGGCAGCGAGGACGGGAGGATCGGGAGATACCCCCCCACCTCCCTTCTGACCAACTTGGAGGCAGAGAAAATGCACAAAAAAGAAAGGAACCGATGTTTCCCGAGCATCCCGGGTGCCCAGCTCGCGGGCTGCTCTCGCCTGCGTCAGAGACACGCTCGCCCCTTGCCCTGTCTCCGCGCCGGGACGCTGCGCGGGAAGCCTGCGCCTCCCTCGCGGCCCGCGTCCTCGCGCGCTGCCTGCGCTTGCTCTGCCCGTCTCCGCGATGCCGCCACCGACGCCACCCTGCTCGCCGGCCGCCCTGGGCTCCTGGCGGAGGGACAGGAGCTAATCACGCTGTGGGTTGGACCTGCTGCATATTTAATTGCTCCACTTGCAAGCAGTAAAATCAATTCCACATTTTATACATTAGTGGCCTCTGTGCTTAGGTTTTGGCACATTTGTGAGATCAGAAAAAAAAAGTAATAAAACCGGGCAAGTGTCATTTAATTGTTTTATCAGAGCTAATTTGGAGGCTTCGCTGATCGGGCGTGATCTCTGCGTCGATCCGGACACAGCGCCAGGCCCCGGGCAGCGCGCTCCTCGCCCGGCCGCGCTCGCTGCGCCCTCCCGGTCCGAGGGAGCCGGTTCCCCCGGGGGAGCCTGGCTGGACCACGTCCCCACTCAGCCCCAGCGCCAGCAGCAGCTCCCCGCTCCCGTCCAGGGGATGCACAGAAGCCCCCAGCCCGTGCGGGGCAGCGGCGGCTCGGTGGGACCCCGCAGGGACGGAGGGGCTCTGTTCCCCGTGACCCGCTCCACGGCTGGGCGCAGCTCCAGCGGGAGCCAACACCTCCCCTGCGGCTCCGAGGCCCCTTTCCGCGGGCCGCTGCGGTTCCCGCGTGGCACGGCTGCGCGGCGGAGCTGCTCCCGCCGGTCTGCTCCCGGGCCGTGCTGCACGGGTGGGAGCGCGTCTGACGGCAGGGGAGGGGTCAGACCTGSGGGGGGGGGGGGGCGGAGGACACCGCTGCAGCTCCTCGGCAACCCGGGCAGGAGCCGGGCACGGCCCACGGCTGCCTGACACCAGGGAAACGGCCTCGGAGAGCTTCCCCGCGCCTGTCCTGGCCCTCCGGCACCTGCTCCGGCACCCCAGGAGCGGGACGGCCCCGCAGCGCTGCTACGGCCAAAGACGGGGCCCGGGCTCCTGCCGCCCCTCTGCCGGGGCCGCCGAGCTCACGCAGGATGCGGTGGGGGGCTCAGACGGTCTCGGACTTCGGGGAGATGCACCCCATCCGTGATTCCTCCCCGCCCGTGCTCCAGTCTCAGCTACGCTTGTAAAAGCAGCAGCACATCTCGGCTGTAGGGTCTGTACGTGTGGCCCGAGCGCGGCACGCGGCACGGCGCCCGCCCGGGGCTGCAGCAGCCTCGCGAGCCGTCGCTGCCGCCCGCCGCCCCGGCACCCGGGCACCGACCCTGCCCGCGCTGCTGAGCGGCAGCCGGCCCCGCCGCGGGGGCTGTGCAGAGCGGCTCTGACCCGCTCGCGGTCAGAAACCGGCATCTTCGTGCCACGGGCACGACTCCCCCGAGCAGGGGACAAACCCAGGGACCCGGCAGAGCGGCGAGTGAGCCTGCCAGGCACCACGTCCCGCTGCCTCCTCGGCATCTGACCAGCATCGCCCCGCTCCCAAGCAGCGCCGTTTCCACCAGGAGACCGCTGCCGAGACGGCAGGGCGCGGGGGGAGAGCGGCGCTCGGTACGCAGGGCCCCGCGGCTGCTGCCCCCCCACCGGCCGCGCCGATGAGCACCGGGTGCCCCTGCCGTCACCGCAAGTGTGCAGCACCGCGGGGTCTGCTCGAGCCCTCGCCTCGCTCCCAAGCCCGTGCCCGGCACAGGCGTCGCGGCCCTGCCCGAGAAGGACCTGGGTGCTCCCGGCAGCGCTCGTTAGCCTGCGACGGCGCAGCACACGCTCCGGTGCACGGCGCAGGACGCCTTGGCTGCGGCAGCCCCGGGGGCGGCCGGGTGACTGCCCGAGCGCAGGGACGTGCCGGGGCCGTGGGGCCGCCGGCGCGGGGTCCGAGCCCCCAGGCCCCTGCGATCTGCTCGCAGGCGCAGGCTGCACCCGCTGCCCCTCCGCGAGCACCGCTGAACCGAACGAGAAAGCTGTCGCCAAAATTAAAATCTCGCCACCTCCTGCCGGAGATGCACTCGCTGCTCCCCACACATCGGCAGCGATCGCAGATGCACTTGCGCTTATCTGAGTCCACACAGACAAGACCGAGGAGGAGGGAAACTGCCCCTTTCACAAAATCTCATAAAACCGACGGCAAAAGGGTTCTGAAGCGAACGGAGCGGGGCTGCAGCAGCAGGGAGACTAGCAGCGCGGTCCTGCGGTGAGGATGCACAGGCGCTCCGGAGGTTCCTCCACGTCGGCAGGTGTTTCTCCAGGCGGGCAGGGAAACCTGTCCTCGTCCTGGCCCCAGCCCCGGGATCCCAGCAGGACTGGGGTCATCCGCACACGCAGCAACGCGCTCGTTCATTCGGGCTCCAGCAGCCACGTTCCCACGGCTGGGAGGAGGGAAACCACGGCGGGCCGGGACGCGGGGCTGCCTCTCCCCCGCGCCGGCGCTAGACTGCTACTCCTAGACCCAGCTTGGCACTTGCTTAAGGAGGGGGAAAGACTCCCCAGATGAAGTCGGGCCACAGACTCCACCGCGAACAGAACAAACCCGCTTGTGCCAAACGCCCGTGGCCGCTCCCGCTCCGCAGGGTCCACGGACGTGCTAGCGTCAGACGGACTTCGACAACCCGCCGCAGGCACGCGCGCGAGACACGCGTCCCCCATCCGCGACCGCGATCCCCGGGGCCCGCACAGGAGAGGGGGCGAGGACGGGCCGGGCGGCAGGGAGCCGCGGGGCGTGGGCCGGGCTCACCTGTACCACTCGAGGCCGCGGTCGTAGTTCCTGTCGAAGAAGTGGGGCTCGGTGCCCAGGGCGCGCACGTCGGGGTGCACGCGGATGAACTCCAGCACGGCGCGGGTGCCGCCCTTCTTGACGCCCACCACGATGGCCTGC
>PTFA01000211.1:1090691-1137037 GCA_003342895.1 Casuarius casuarius
GGCCCCGGCGCCGCGGCTCCCATCCCCGGCGGGCGCTGCGCTGCGCTGCGCTGCGCTCCGGACGGCGGCGGCTCCGCGGGAAGTGCCCGGGCAGCGGCGGCTGCGCTGCTATTTAAGGGGCCGCCTGACGTCAGCGCCTCGCGGAGCCCCGCGATCCGCACGGCAGCCGCAGCCTCCCCGGGCCGCGCCGCTCCCGGCCGCCCGCCCGGTTCCCGGGGCCGGAGCGGAGCCTGCCCAGCGCCGGAGCTGTCCCCGCCCGGGGCCGGAGCGGTGCTCGGGGCCGGAGCGGAGCCCGGGGCCGGAGCTGTCCCCGCCCGGGGCCGGAGCGGAGCCCGGGGCCGGAGCGGACCCTGCCCGGGGCTCGGAGCAGTCCCCGGGGCTGGAGCAAGCCTTGCACCGGTCGGAGCCGTCCCTGCCCGGGGCCGGAGCGGTTCCCGGGGCCGGAGCGAGCCCTGCCCGGTGCTGGAGCGGTCCCTGGCGCTCGGGGCGGTCCCCGGGGCCGGAGAGAGCCTTGCACCGGCCAGAGCGGTCCCTGTCCGGGGCCGGAGCGAGCCCTGCCCGGTGCCGGCAGCGCTCCCCACCCCGGGCATCCGCGGCGGGCCCGGGCCCCGTCGGTGGGCGGCTGCAGCCGGGCCGGGGCTCCGGGCGCTGCCGTGGCCCTGCCCTTGGCGGAGGGGAGTCTGGTGGCTGCCCAGCTCCAGGACAAGCCCTGTCCTCTGCCTGCTGGCTGCTGCCACTCAAACGCTTCTGCTGCCCCATGCCTGGCCCTGCAGGTAGCTCTGAATCCGCTCCGAGTCCCACACTACCCCAGCGGCTGCGGGGGTCCGGGGGGAGCGCGCTGGGCAGGCCCATGGCGGCCTGCACCAGGCCAGGGCTGACCGCTGCGTCGGCTCCAGGCCGGTCCGGAGCGATGCCTCCCGCCGCGCACAGACCCCCCGGGCCGGGAACCCGAACCGGCTGGGCGCTGGGCTGTCTGCCCTCGGCGGACCTGGGTGCCAGGAGCCGCTGCTTTGGGAGTCAGAAAGGCAGGGTTCAGAGCCTGGGAGGGCAGGGCACGGGCAAAGCTGGCGGCAGACTGGGTAAGTGTTAGCAGCATGGCAGCGTGTCCATCCAGGCTGCAAGGACCCTTCGTCCTGGGTGGTGGATGCCCTGTCCCTGTCCCGAGCTGCCTCCTGGCAGCTGCTGAGGGAGGGGACACGGAGCGAGGAGCCCTGCACAGCCACGGCAGTTTCTGTGCTCGGCAGGCGCAGAAAGAGAAGCCATAGGATAGAGGGACGCTGCTGCAATACACTGTAAATAACAAGGAAAGGCTTGAAAAAATTGCAAAAAATAAACATATCTGCCAGTCTGGGGATGCTCGGCCTCACCTGTATGTTTTGTGATGCCTGCAAAGCAGGCTGACCCAGGAAGACCACAACGCTGTTGCAGGATATGGTGCGTGCTGCGCTGCCTTATCCCCATCCCTCTGGCACCCTCCACTTGACACTGCTCCCCTCCTTCTCACACTCTTCCGTCCCAGGCTTCTGCTTGGTTTGCTCCTGCTAAAGCCAAAGGACTGTGTGCAGCATCCCTTAAACCTTAATAGTTATTGTCTCTGCTCTCAGCACAGAAAGCTTGTTCAGCTGCAGAAAACTACTTGCCTTGTTACTTGAGAAGAAGGATGATAATAGGGTGAGACAGGCAAAAAGTGCCAATCCAACACAAACAAGGATGCTGCAGACTCCCTGGCAGCCAGTCCAGGGTGGGGATGAGGTTTCCTCTTATGCAACAGCCAGGAACTCGGTACGGATGTAAATAAAGCTGGAAAAGCCTGCTGAAAAGCAGCGCTCTGCACAGCCTCCTTTGCCTGTGCTTGTGTGGGAGCGGTGAAATTGGACCTCACTGCGAGTTTAAAAATAGTTCCTTAAGGAAACGAGTCCGATGGCTCAGGAGCGCTCTGGCACCGTAGCCTAGGGCTGAGCCCTTCTGGGGCCAACCCGAGCATCCTACCGTGGCTGGCACCGTGGGATGACCCTGAGGGCTTCGCGTTTGGGGCTGGGGGTCCCGCTGGCTGCTCCGGGCCGCAGCAGCTTCCGTCGGGGAGACGGGGCCAGGGCGGGGGACGGGACACCATCCCCTCTGCGCGGGTCAAGGGAGGGAAACAGCCTTGCAACTGGCTGCCCAGCGTCAGCCTGATGCCCGGGGAGGAGAAGGAGCCGTCGGGCGCTGCGCCAGCCTTGCTGCTGCGATCGCTGCTGGCCGGTCCCCAGCGGTGCGCCCGCCCGGGAGCCGGCGCGGCGCCAAGCAGGGCGGGAGGTGGAAGGTGCTGGTGGAGCAGGCTGCTCCTTGCAGCCCCTCGGCTGGGGTGCTGGACCCCGCGGGCCTGGCGCGGGGGCACGGCCGCGGCACGGCGCGGGGGGTGCTGCGGTGGGGACGGCGGGGACGGCGGAGGGGCCGTGTGCGGGCTGCTCCCTTTCCGGTGGCAGAAGAGGTGTCAATCACTCAATTCCCTTCATGACAAACCGCCAAAGTAAATCTGTGCAAAAGTTGCCGTTTCCATTTTTAGCAATTTTATTGCCTGCGTGTGGTGATCCATCCCCGGCAGCAAACACATTGCTTAAGCATGAACATTAGAGGCGTCTGGATAAATAAAAGCTGGTGTGGACGCCGAGACACCTCCGGGTTTCTCTGCTTGCAAGGGAGGAATGTTTTGTAAAGCTGACAATTTTGCTCTCAGCCTTTGCATCTTCGGAGGGCAGGCTTCCTCCGTGACATGTTTGCTGTTTACAGCCAGCTCCACATAAACAACAGCTTTGTGGCATTTTCGGCACGTGCCTGGCGCTGCCACCTGTGCTGCCGGGCGCCGGGGAGCCGGCCCCGCTCCTGCCCTCGCCGGGAGGAGAGCGGCAGCAGGCAGCGCAGCCGCTGAGCCGCCCCGGCGCGGAGGGGAGCAGCAGCCCCCGAGGCGCCGCGGGAGATCCCGCCGGCAGCCAGCCCAGCCGCCCTTCCGACGGGGACGCGGCTGCCCCCGGCGCACAGACCCCCCCGCGGCGCGCGGGGCCGCGAACCGGCGGCTCCGGGGGAAACCCGCTGCTGGGGGCTCCCTGCGGGTGGGTTTGTCGGGAGCACGCGGTGCGAGAGCGCGTCCCGAGCACAGGTAGCCCATGGGAAGGCAGAAAGGAAAGATCTCGGAAATATGGGGCTCGTATAAGGTTATTACAGAACTAGAGAAAGAAAAATCTGTGCCGGGAGCGCATAAAACCTATAGGAAAAAAGAGGAGCAGTAAAATGTAAACTGGAAATAGCAAACCAGATTAGAGGTGATATTCCAGACTGGATGTCACCAGGTTGTAGGTAGAGGAGATCAAGGTTATTATGTATTTCCAGAGCCTAAAAAACCCCTCAGGGCCCAAATGCCATTGTTAATCCTGTTTCCTGTGCTTAACGTGTGTATCATTAACAACCTCCTGACGCGGGGCCGGGAGCTGCCGCGTCTCCCGCGCGCTGCCGCGGACGGCTGCATGGCCGGGCCGGGGCCCTGGGTGCCGCGGGGCTGAGCTGCACCCGGGCCCTGCGCCCGGCATCGCTGCTCCCGCGGGCCCCGTTCGACACGCCGGCAGGTTTCCACACGCTAAAATACAGGGTCTCCCCAGAGCCGGCAGAGCCCCAAAGTTTCCATCACACAGCAGTTTGCCAGTGGAGACCTTCTGAGTAGTCTTAAATTGAGCCTAAAGCCCCTGTAAGCCCCATTAATCAGTTTTAAATGCACTGTATTCCAAATAAGGTCAGAAACAATAAATTTAATTTTGACTCCGGCTCAAGCTACTTTGGCCATAATTCTCCGGCTCTTGCCCAGCCGGAGTAGCCAGACCTGGCCGCGCCGCGCAACCTCATTTGATGCTGAAATGTATTTTTAAGCAGGATGGAACGGTGCTTAAAAGCTAAATGGCTTCCCCGGCTGTAATCACTGCTGCCGAGTCCCGGGATGAAAGGCATGAAGCGTGTGGGGGTGGGGAGAGGTTTTAATCTCCCTGAGTAGATTACGGAGATTACTCCAATTTAATCCTCACGTATCTGTCACTGACGCTGCAAAGAACATAACTGACCAGGGCAGGGGTGCGCCGGGCCGTGGTGCCGCCGGGCCCCTCGCCGCGGGGCTGCGCTGGGGTCGTGCCGCTGTCAGCATCGGAGAGAAAGGCTAACGCCTCCGGTGCCCGCCGGCGCGGCGCGGGGCAGAGCCGTGCCCGCGGCACTAATCCGGCACTGCAGCCTTCCAGCGCAGGGGGCGGGACCAGTCCCCAGCCACGGCCACGGCCAAGTGGAGCCAGCTGCTGCTGCCAGCTGTGCCAGCTGCAGTGTGCCGTGGCATCCATGCCATGCTGTGCTGCGCCATGCCATGCTGCACCGTGCCGTGCTGCACCGTGCCGTGCTGTGCTGCACTGTGCAATGCTGCACCATGCTGTGCTGCACCATGTCATGCTGCGCCATGCTTCACTGTGCCATGCTGCACCGTGCTGTGCTGCACCGTGCTGTGCCGTGCTGCTCCATACTTCACCATGCCATGCTGCATGGTGCCATGCTGCTCCATGCTGCTCCATGCTGCTCTGTGCCGTGCTGCACCGTGCCATGCTGCACTGTGCCATGCTGCTCCATGCTGCACCGTGCCGTGCTGCACCGTGCCATGCTGCACTGTGCCATGCTGCTCCATGCTGCACCGTGCCGTGCTGCACCGTGCCGTGCTGCCTGCTTGGGCTGACCCCATCCCCGAGGGAAGGGTCCCGGGAGCAGCCAGCGCAGGCAGGGCGAGGGGGCCACAGGCTCCCCGCGTCCTGCCCAGCCATGGGAAGCCCTCCCCGAGGGCAGCCGATTCCTGCTGCTCTCCATGGCACCCTCCAAAGCCTTCCGGGGCCTGGTGCCCTCTCCCTGGCCGCGGAGGGCCCTGGGCAGCTGCGGGGGACACGTGTGTCTGGTGCCTCGGAGACACGGCGTGAGCAGCACTGCGTAGAAAATAATACAGTCGCGAGAGTCCATCTGCACGCTGCCGCAGCCAGGGGATCCGTAAGCATCGCTGCTCCCTCATCATTACACCATTAGGCACGCGGCTCTGCCGGGCTCGCCGCAGCGGCGGCTCAGGTTAAATCTCATTATCGCTCCCTGGGGATCGCAGGGGCAGCAGCTAGTTCTGCAATAACTAGAAACGTCTCTTTGGCCCCCAGGCCTCCGCAATTATATTTAACTGCAAATGAGGAATTTATACTCAAACACAGGCTGGTAATTTTCTTTAAAGCATTTTTTCAGTCTCACCTCGTGTTCAGCCCGGCTCATCTATAACCGAGTAACTGTAGCTTCTCCCTGTGCAAACTTAGAGCAGAAAACGAAGAGGGAGCGTCCCGGTTCCTCGCAGCCCGGGCGCAGTCCCGGAGCAGCCGGCATCGGCGTCCCCGGCGCCCCCGGCCCCGACGGCGCTGCCCGGGAAGCAGCGGTTTCCGCGTGACTCATGCCGAAGCGGGGAGCCCTCCGCTGCGAGGACGCGATGCGAGAGGTTGTGACAGGCAGAACGGCAGACGCTTCCGTGGCAGCTTTGCACTAAAATTACCTCATCTGGAATCAGCTTTTGGGGGCATCGCCGTGGGAGTCAGCGCTGCGAGTGAGCAAACGGGCTCGAGCAGGTGAAACCTTCTCCCCCTTTGGAGCCGGGCCGGCGGCAGCACGCGGCGTTCCCAGGCCGCGGGGAAGGCGAGCGGGCGGCAGCACCACGGCGGTGGCACCGGCAGGGCTGCACGGACCAGTGCCCGGACGGGCCCGGGGGCTGCAGGGCGCTGCACAGCCCCGTGCAAAGAGCAGGCGGGGAGGGGGAAAGGGCTGCGAGAGCGTCCTGGTTATACTGGAGCCAAAAATCAAAGCACTGCGTTTCTCTCCATGAGAAGGATGAGGTGGGCATTCACCCCCGGTGACCGAGTTTCCCACGATGAGTGCATCAATTCTGGTGCTTCGGCGCGGGGTTTTCTATCACGCCGCGAGCGAGGACTTCCTTAGCAGCAAAATACTGGAAACGCTGAGCCAGATGCATACACAAGGCACCGGTGCGCATCTATCATTTCCCTGGATCATCTCAAGATGCCTCTCCCCAGGGAGCTGGCGCTGAAGTGGTTTTAGCAATGGGCACACGGGCCATGTCCGGCGGCGTTGCGGGGTGGACGCGGGGCCCACGTCCCGCAGGAGCCAGCGCCGGCACCGCAGCTCCGCTCGCGGCCGAGGACAAGCGGGTCCGGCAGCCCGGCAGCCCGGCAGCCCGCCGTCCCGCAACGCCCGCGCCTGGCACCGTCCCACTGCCCGCATCGATTCGCTCTGGATTCCTCAATTAATTAATCTCAGAGAAATGCAGGGTCTGTTAATTACCCCTGATTAGTTAGGGTGAACTTTTAATTGTATCCCTAAGCTGAGACGTGCTGCTCGATAGGCTCCGTAATTAGTGACCCGGCAATCTCCTTTAAACCAATTAGCCTGGTGCAAGCAGTGCAGCGGGAGCCGGCTGCCCCGGGATGCTCCGGGGTGCCGTGGGGCTGTGCCGTGCCGGCGGCAGGGATGCGCCGCTCCCCGGGCTGTGCCGGGCTCCTCGCTCCCCACGGCATCACTCCCGCCAGGAACGGCCTCCCTGGATGTGGGACCAGCGCCCTGTCCCCATCCCCGTCCACGCTCCATGCCTTCCTCCGCCTCCCTCCCTGCAAACGGCATGGCCGACGCGAAGGGCACCGGCGGGCAGAGGGAAACTTCCTTCCCATTGACATGTTTTCATCCTCTGCTGCAGTTTAATATCCAGGTCAGGGAGCAGATGGAAACCAGCCTGGCTGTCCTGGATAACGGGGACGGCGGCAGTTGGCTACGTGCGCCTGTTTGCTGGATCGATTCGCCGTGCGGGCAGGACCGGCCGCTCGCCCCTCGTCCCGCCGCCTCCGCGCCTCCCGAGCGGCCGGGATGCCAGCGAGCCGCGGGCACGGCGCTCCCTGCCCCTGCACCGAGGATGCATGTCAAAATCACACAGGCCCTGGGAAGTCATTAGTAATTAATTTAGTTTCTAATCCTCTAATCCAGCTGCTCCTTGATTTGATAAGCGAAAAATCTGCTCCGGCCACATGGTCCTTGTTCCAGCTGATGTTTCCAGCTGGAGGCAGTGGCACGGCGAGCGCTGTCCCCTGCCCTTGCCGTTGTGGTCCCAGGTGCCCGAGCCAGACGGCTGCACTGCTCTTCCCAAGGTCAGGCGGTGCGGGGGTCCCGCCCAGGCGTGCTGTGCTGTGCTGTGCTGTGCCATGCCGTGCAGTGCCGTACAGTGCAGTGCCATGCAGTGCAGCGCTGTGCCCTGCCATGTTGTGCTGTGCCATGCCATGCAGTGTAGTGCCGTACAGTGCAGTGCCGTGCAGTGCTGTGCAGTGCCATGCTGTGCTGTGCCGTGCCGTGCCGTGCTGTGCCATGCAGTGCTGTGCAGTGCTGTGCCACGCTGTGCTGTGCCGTGCCGTGCAGTGCAATGCAGTGCAGTGCCACGCTGTGCTGTGCTGTGCCATGCAGTGCAATGCAGTGCTGTGCCACGCTGTGCTGTGCTGTGCTGTGCCGTGCAGTGCAATGCAGTGCAGTGCCGCGCGGCCGCAGCCACGGCACACGACCACGTGGCGCGGGCTGCTCGCAGCCGGCAGGGATGCCAGGCAGGCGACGGAGCAGTTGGCGCCGGGGCTGTGGCACATGATGGAAAGAGGGAACATCACAGATGAGAGGCCAAATCCTTCATTAAATCCCACATTAATCTCTAAGAACAGTGATGTCAAAAATCTTAGCAGCAAAATTAAATTTTGTAGCTATATTTCAGCTGCACAAAATCAATATTAATTACAGTGAGAGAGACATTGCTGAGAGAGGGCCTGACCCAGTATTACCCGCTGCAGTAAAACTCCAGCTTGGTAACTTGTTTATATAAAATTACTGCACATGTTTTTGTGGCAAACAGCTTCCAATCCGACGGGATGTCAGGGCTGAATACAAATGTAAGCCGGGAGAATAAGCACCCTCCCCCAGCGGAGCGCGTGCGCGCGGAGCAGGCGGCAGCGCCGGGGCTCGGAGCAGGGCGACCCCGCCACGCGTCCCCCCAGGGCAGGGCCCGAGACCCCCGGCTGCCCAGTCCCGGTGCCCGGCACTGCTTCCCTGGGCCGGTGCTGCCGGAGAGCGGCTCCGGAGCACCGCGGCTGCGGGACCTCGTGCCGGCGTTGGTGGCGGCGCTGGGCTCCCGCTCGCGCCCGCGTCCAGCCAGCAAGAAGCCGGAGCACGCACCGACTGCACTTCCCCGCAGCTGGCGAGCGAGGGTGTCTCCTGGGGAGCGTAACTTTTATTACAGATTAAGGAAATCAGCAAGAAGAAGGAAAAAAAGTGCCTTCCCTCCGGAGGAGCCTCCTGGGAAGGGCTCTGCTCCTGGAGCGCCCGGGCGCGTGGCTTGGTGCTCCCATCCCCGCCCGCCTGTGCCGGCAGAGCTGCCCTCTCCGCGGCTCCGCTCGTCAGGGGCTTCACTTAAAGCCAGGATAAAGCTCGGGTCAGAGAGTTAAACCCTGTCTTTAAACACAGCTTCCTTTCGGTCGTATTAAAAATGACTCCCAGAGCTCCAAGAAAGCCCACGTGGGACCTTCACAGTCCATCGCTCCCCGTGCAGGCTATTGCCTCTCCAGAAATCCCATTTTACAAGTCCCACTTTGATCGGCTTTAACTAGAAACAAGCTAGAGCATGGTTTGCAGCTGTGCGCAAAGCCTGGCTTTCTGCCCTGCCCCTGCTGGGATCTGTGTAGTCTCCGTGTCCTTTATTTTAGGAGTTATTTTGCCGAAAGGTGTGTGCAGTCACGTGCCGTGCTGTTATGCAGCGCGAACCTCAGCCAGCACAGGCTGCCGGGCCCCAGCAGCGCCGCGCGCCCAGGGCAGCCCGCGCGCGGGGGGCCGGGCAGGTGCTGCAGAAAGGCATCTGCTCTGGGGGAGGCTGGACATTAAAAAGGGGCTTTAATTTAGAGGGGCTCCAATAAAGTGTGGAATTTGGGAGGGGAGGGAGATTCCAGCCCTGCTGTGCACAAGCCCCCGGGAGCCGGTGTCCTCAACAGGGCCACAGCTGGCCAGAGCAGGGGGGGCACCTGGCCAGAGAGGGGGCACATCTGGCTGGAGCAGGGGACACATCTGGCCAGAGCAGGGGCACATCTGGCTGGAGTAGGGACACTAGCTGGAGTGGGGTCACGTGTGGCCGGAGCAGGGTGAATTTGGATGGAGTGGGGGCACATCTGGCTGCAGCGGGGCACCTCTGGCCAAAACAGGCCACATCTGGTTGTAGCAGGGCACATGTGGCCAGAGGAGGGCAAATCTGGCTGGAGCAGGGCAAATCTGGCTGGAGCGGGGGCACGTATGGCTGGAGCAGGGCCACAGCTGCCAGGCGCCCCGCGGGCAGGCAGGCGTGGGCAGGGGCGTCCCCGCGCGGCGCAGCCCCCGGCACGGCGCAGCCCCCGGCACGGCGCAGCCCCCGGCACGGCGCGGCACGGCGCGGCACAGCACGGGGTCCAGGCTGCGGCGTGCCCAGCTGCGCTCGCGGGGCGCTGCCGCCCGGCCCGTCCTCGCCGCCTGTCGCAGGCAGTTAGCGTCGCATGAGGAGATGATCCAGAACGGGGAGTTCGGGGCAAAGGCATTAAAACGGGAGGGAGGCTGTTAATTAGCGAAACGAGTCAGCGTCCGCGAGCAGCTGGGTGAGCGAGTGCCGGCTGCGGGGAGCTCTCTGGACGTCAAGCGGCATCAATCAAGATGCCACGTCTTACGTAATGGCCCCGGGCGCGCGGAGGCCCCGCAGCACCCCGCGCCCAGCGCTGCCCCGCGCCGGCTCCACGGGCATCGCCGCCTCCTGCCCGGGAACGCAGCGCCGGGCGCGGGGCCGGTGGCCCGGGTGCCTGCGGGTCCCGCTGTGCCATCCCGCCTCGCTGCGTGCTCCGAGCGGGATGTTGCCTGGGGGGACGCAGAGCCGAGCGAGCAGCAGCCGGTTTGCACGCGATTACAGGGCGACGCGGGGCCGTCAGGGTCCCCCATCAAGGCCCCCGAGCAGCCGGCAGCCCGGTGGCGGGATGCTGGTCGCGCATGGCGCTGGCCGGGATCTGCTGCGCCCGGAGCTGCTGCGAGGGGTGGTCCGACACACAGACCCCGGGCAGGGTCCTCCCGGGTGCGGGGCGCAGGAGCCCTCGCACAGCACCCTCGTCTTGCGCCTGGACATCCAGTCGGGAAGGTCTCCGCTGGGCAGGGGTGGTGTCCAGCGAGCCCAGGGCTGGGAGTGGGGCTCTTTGGTCCCATTTCCATCCGGCCCCCACCCCGGGGCAGGTTTGCTTTGCCGTAACTGCATCTGCAGAGATCCTGGGGACCCTCTACGCGACGTCCGGCAGCCTCGGTGGCACCGGCCTGTGCACCGGAGGCCGGTCCTGGCCCGGCCCGGCAGAGCGGCAGCTCCCGGCTGAGCCGCCTCCGACAGCAGGAGCCCAGCGACGCCGTGGAGCGAGTGGGAGGGAGGCGGCGGCGAGCGGCGGGGATGAAAGGCTCGGACAAATTGCTTCTGCCGCAGCTCTCTCCTACGTACGGACTGCAGCGACCACCCCCTGCCCATTGCCGGGGACGCGCAGCTCATACCTGCACGGGTTCCTATAGAAACATATTTCATGCACCAGTTATTTAACAATGAGAAAGCAAAACGGTTCATGATCTGAATTTCTCCAGGAAGAGAGAGATTTACCCGGAGACGGAGCTGCTGCAGTAGGAAAGCTAAGGCTGCCGCCCTGCCCCAGGAGGAGGCAGGATCTGGGCGCTGGCGGCCATGCGGACGCGGTACCTGCCGAGCGCGAGCGGCAGGGACAGAGCCTCTCCCGGGACGGTGCTGGGCGGAGGAGCCAGCCTCCCTCAAGGAAGGCTGATCCCTCCGGCACCGACGGGCTCACCACACTCCGGGCGCAGCCCCGGCCGCTGAGCGCTGGCCACGGGCAGCCCGGCGCTGGGATTCCGGGAGCGCCGTGCTGGCCAGGGACGGGAGACCCCAGCGCGGCTGCGTGAGGCCACCGCTGACGTCTCCGTGCAGGGTGCTCTCGCTGTGCCGGCAGCTGAGCTGAACACTTCTGACTCTGCTTATTACTAAAAAAATTATGCAACTGGGTCGTGTTCTTGCCATTTTTTATGCATGAGCCAAGCAGCAAACTGCATTATTTTAAAAAACTGTTTAGGCTGGTGATGCACTAGACCACGTAAGTAAATGCCCCAAATAATTCCAGCTGACACCTTCACGAAGAGTGAAGTTTAAAGCCTGCACAAGCCCTTCATTTGTAATATAACATCCTTCCTCACTTGCTACGGGAAGCTGCATTTTCAGCTGGCTCCTTTATCCCATTTGCCCCATGCCCCTCTGCGGGGCGGTGCGAAGCCCCGGACCTTTGTGCGTGGCCCGGGCGTCGGGCAAGCGGTGCTGGAGGGACCGCGCTGCGCTGGTGCAGGGCTTCGGCCAAGGAGACTGCTGCTGGCAGCGTTTGCAAACGTACCTGGAATAGCACTATGGATGGAGATGCAAAACACAGAGATCCTCAAAAGCAAAAATCTTCCCCATGGAAAGGGGGCCCGGCAGCAGGACGAGGCGCTAGCCCGGACCTGACACTCCCGCGCGGACACGAGCAGGCACGAGCCTTCCCCTGCGGTGCATCCCGCATCTCCTTATCACCCATGGCCTTCGCCGTGTTTATGTACTTGGGCTTTTTCAAGACATCTGTCAGTGGCTGGGGGCCGGCGCTGGGTCTTTCTGAAGGCTGGTCTTGCCCCGAGAGGCGGCAAGGCCGTGGTTAATCACGCCAGCCTGATTATTTTCAGCTAAATTCCACCCTTCGCCGTGACCTTGCAAACAGGACTCAGATTTTTCTTACCATAAAAATTTTGGTTAACCCCAAAAGCAAAAGATGACAAACAAACTGTGGTATAAATACGCTAGTAATTGGAAAAAAGGAGTAAAGGTAACTTATCAATTAGCCCTTTTCTCATCAACAAATCACTGTACTGTGGCATCTGACCCTGGCCAGGCTGACATTTCTATAACCCATTCGCCACTGTTCACGTATTAAATGGCTTCCAGTCACCCTAAATTTGGAGATTTTAATCTCCTATATTAAGTCAGTGGTTCTTAGTAATTCAGTGAATCTATTTTTATTGGCTTTGTAAATCAGAGTTATCCGTGTCAGTGGCCGTGGTCGGGGAGAGGAGCGTTTGTCTGTGAAATTGGGTTGACACAGACCATTGACTGCAATGATAACAAGTGATTTGCGGGGCTGGGTGGACAAGCCATTTACGCTAAGCAGATTCTAATATAGCAGTTAAAAAGTTTCGTTACTGGAAAAGCAGTCAAAGCTGCAGCACACCTCGATAGAGGGACCCAAGGAGTCGGTCTGGGGGACAGGAGATCCAGGAGATGGTCTCCCTTGGGAGTGACCGAGGAGGAAGCCCTGGGATGAACCCTCCGGACAGAAGTGTGGGTGGAGGGAGCATCCCGGGCGCGAGGTGGGAGGGAAGAGGCTGGTGGCACTCCTTGGAGGATGCTCCAGTCCCAGTGCTCTCGGCTGTGCCCGTTCCGTGGAGGATGCTCTGGTCCCAGTGCTCTCGGCTGTGCCCGTTCCGTGGAGGATGCTCCAGTCCCAGTGCTCTCGGCTGTGCCCGTTCCGTGGAGGATGCTCCAGTCCCAGTGATCTCGGCCCTCCCCACTCCGGCGGGACTTCGTGGGAACAAGGGCCGTGGCATGGGGCAGCCATTGGCACCTCCCCCCCTTCGCTCTCCTTGCAAAGGGGTGTCCTGCCCCTGGGACCCGGCTGGGCACGTGGATCCATTTGGCGCCGAGGATGAGGCACGCTCTGGGCTCGGCCCTCCGGCGGTTTTCCCTCCCCAGGGACGAAACCCCCTGCATCGCTCTTGCTGCCGTAAAGCTCCCCCGCATCCCCGTGGGCTGCAGGATCCTGCTGGCTGCTAAAAATGCCCTGCAGACATGGGCTCCAGATAGCGAACCGGCACTATTTTTAAGAGCTACTATGATTATTTAATTGGCTTGAAGCTAAACATTGATTCCTGCAGGGAAATGGGCCCCCTTGGGAAAACAACCCGTAATTAATACGTTCGCTAGCCCAAGCCCGCTCCGCGTCTGAACGCGCTCTGCCACCAGCGCCTGCGGATGGAGCGCGCGTGGGCTCGGCCGGCGGGACGGGGCCTCGCTCCGGCCTCAGCCCCGCTGCAAGGGCAGCAGCATCCGAGCCGCATCGCCACGGTGATCCCACCGCCAAGGGGGGTCTCAGCCCCGGGACAAGCGTTGCCCTGTGGCCCCACGGTGTTTGCAGGCACCCGGGTGGGACCAGCCGGCCCCGGCGGCGGTGCCTGGTCTGGGGTGTGCGGCCAGCAGCGGCCTGGGACGCGCCGGGAGCAGGCACGGCGAGAGGAGCTGCTCCTCCCGCCCGGGACACGGCGGCTTTGAGAGGTCCCCTCACCCCCCTCTGCCCCGGCAGGGCCAAGGTGACAACACACCTGCATTTGGGACTTTGGAATTGACCTGTCGAACTCAACAGCCAGCTGCAGCAATGGGCAAAAGTTATTAGCAGTATTGGTCATTTATTGACCCTGTACAATGCACCTCGCAGCGGCTGCGGTAGGAAGCACAGCGCACACAGTTCGCTATTTAATGGTTCTCCCGAAGGAGGCGAGCGACTGTGTCAGGGCGGTTTCTGCCCGGGACGCCTTGCTCTGCAGCGCTGGGTAGGTTCCCCTCGGCAGCATTTGCTTATCCCTGGGGAAAGTGCTCCAGCACGGCGGGAGCGCCGCTCCTCCCGGCACGGGCACGCAGCACCTTGCAGCTGCTGGCGACGCACATGCACGGGCGTCTGGAGGCAGCAGCGCCCTGGCAGAGCCGCAATTGCCGTCAGCTGCTGAACTCGTGTCGGCGACCTTCCCTCGAGCTCGCCGGGAAACCCCGCTAGTCGCAAGAGCAGAGCTGGGCGCGCTTTAACAAAACTACCGTCATCTCTGGGTTTCTCATTTATCGTGCAGCAGCTCACAAACCTCTGTCCTTGCTGTGGGGGATACAGGACTCCCCATCTTTGGAGTAAACACCCTCCCCCTTTCCCCCCCTTTCCCCGGCTCCGCAGGTCCGTGGTTTCCAGGCGGGGCGGCCGCGGGGCACGGGTTAGAGCAGTTTGCACGCTCGGTGGCTCGCCGGGCGCTCGGGCTGGGGCCGCTGCGCTCCTCCGTCGCGTGGGATTCGAGCTGACGGGGGTCTGTGATCCAGAGCCGCCGCCGAATACGCTTGCTTTAATCAGGGCATGCTCTGGGGAAGGGGCTGTCGGAGCTGGCGCCTTCGCTGCGAGATGAAAGAGACGGTATGTAAATGAGAGGCAGTGGGCGAGCGAGACGGAGCAGATTTACGGTGGCGACGGGCTGCTCGGCCTGGAAATCCCTGCAAAGGCTTCTGTCTGGGGCGCTCGGACAAGCGGCCGCTGACTCTGGGGACCCGCAGGACTCGGGAGCGTCCGGTGCTCCTCACAGGGGCACGGCGTGGACCGGGAGCAGCCCTCTGCTTCAGCGGAGGCTCGCGGCAGCACCGGCAGCCCCAGCGTGGCACCGCATGGGCATCAGCCCCGCTCACCACAGCACCGGCATCCCTGGCACGGAGCCGCATGGGCATCAGCCCCGCTCACCGCAGCACCGGCATCCCCAGCATGGCACCGCTTGGGCATCAGCCCTGCTCACCGCAGCACCGGCATCCCTGGCATGGCACCGCTTGGGCATCAGCCCCGCTCGCCGCAGCACCAGCATCCCCGGCGCGGAGCCGCATGGGCATCAGCCCCGCTCACCGCAGCACCGGCATCTCTGGCATGGCACCGCTTGGGCATCAGCCCCGCTCGCCGCAGCACCGGCATCCCCGGCATGGCACCGCTTGGGCATCAGCCCCGCTCGCCGCAGCACCGGCATCCCCGGCATGGCACCGCTTGGGCATCAGCCCCGCTCGCCGCAGCACCAGCATCCCTGGCATGGCACCGCATGGGCATCAGCCCCGCTCACCGCAGCACCAGCATCCCCGGTGCGGAGCCGCACGCGCTCGTTCAGCGTGCAGGAGCCCGGCGACGCTGCCGCATCCCTCAGAAGTGCTGCGCGGATCTCGCGCCTTTGATCGTAGGCGCCTGAGCTTGTCCTGGCGTTGCTAACGAGAGTGCACCACAAAGAGGCAGCAGCCGGGTCGCCGGCTGACGGCCTGTTTCCAAACTAACAAGAGGAGGAGATCAACGGAGGTAACCAGCTGCCTTTTCAAAGCCTTGCAAGCAGCAAAACACAAGCCAAAGGCAGGCAGGAGTATTTCAGGCCAGACCTCGCTTGTCGCCCCGTGGCGAGTGCGGGGCCGTGGTGGGTGCCGTTGCGGGCAGGGTTGGGGACAGCCACGGCCGGCACGCGCGGCAGCCCGTCCCGTCCCAGCTCCGCGGCTCTCCCGGCCTCCTCTCCCCGCCGGGCACCCGCCGCCCCGTGCCTTCCCCCTGCGCAGCGAGTCCCTCCGAGCCCGCTCCGCTTCGCGCCAGTCCTGCTTTGCAGCCCGCACGGACACCGAGCTTCCATTCCTCGGCAAAAACCACTCTTGACAGATTTAATCACAAGTTGGGACAAAGTAAAATTTTCAAATGTCTTGTGGACTGGAAAGTCAGGGAGAAAGCGAGCTCAGAAACTGCGGAAGGATCCCACAGGAAGACTTCAGTTCGATACTATAAAAGTGATGGTACCTCGCAGAAGACAACTCGCTGTAGGAAAGCTGGAACAAAACGAAGAGAGTGCGCTGTAATGAAATGTGGCATTTATACTTCAAATCATTTCAAGTTTTTCCACTGAGAGTTTCACCAGGACTGACACTTCCCTTCACAACGCCTCAGTGTCACCGAGACAGGACTTCCCAGCCGGATGTATTCTGTCGAGAGGGTCTAGACCAGCTCAGGTTGCAGCTGCAGACAACCCTGCCCGGCGTGCTTCGCCCCACGGGGAGGGCATCCTGTCCCGTCCCGTCCCGTCCCGTCCCGTCCCATCCTGTCCCACCTCCGGAGCGGCAGCATGCAGGCAGCCGTGGCCGGGGGGTCCCAGTGCCGGAGCTGCCTGCGCCGTCCCCCTCCCGCATCCGGAGCATCCGAGCCCGGCGGGTGCAGGTCCATGGGCCGGAGCGTTTTATCGATCATTTGCCCATCTCCTGCCTTGCGCGCTGGCTCATCAGGTGCGCTGCACCGGGGGCAGGCACAAGGCGCCGGCGTCCTCTGTATTGCCCTACCGCCTCGCGGGGCGGGGAAGAGCTGCCTCTCCAGACAGGTCTGTACCTCGAGAGCAGCTGCTCCCTTGGCTGTCGCTGCAGGATCCCCAGTCTGCTAATTACTGGCTCCAGCCTGGCTCTGCCTTTTAATCCAAGCAACATCTCAAAGAATTAATTTTCAGCTGCAGAGCAGCATTCAGAAATACCCCCCCAGCATCTTCCTGTTCAGTAAGTCCTAGCTTTCAAGGGCTGTGCTTAATTAGTGAACTAAATACTCCAGAGTTCAGACTGGCTTGTTGGAACTCAAGTCCTCTTACGTTTTAGCTTTTCTGCGCATCTCCCACAAGTAGTGAAAATTGCGTTGCGCTTTCGGAGACGGCTGATTTCAGAGGTCAGTGAATTCACCGGTGGGGTTGACTCCTGGTGCCCAGGACCGCTCTCTGCAAGGAAAAAAGAGCAACTTCTGCATTGCATGTCCCTTGCCCCCCTCCCATGGGCTCTGCCAGCCCAGGATGGCCTTTCTTACACCGCACTTCAGCTGCGTAAGTCGTGAGCAGAGATCAGCCTCTCCAGACGGAGCCTTTTCCCAGCCTCGGACAATGCCGAAGGTGCAATGAGTGACGCGCGTCCTCCCCACTCCCTTCCCTCCCACCGCACCCGGCTCTGCTCCTCCTGCACCTGCAAGGGAGGAGGAACAACCCGGCAGGCACGAGGCACGGAAGTGACCGGGATTCCAAGGATTCCGAGGAGGAGCCAGCTGAAACCACAGGGATGAGCGTTTTAACACCAAAGCGGAGCCCCTGTTTGGGTGCAAGGCCCCCTGAGGAGGCCCGTGGGCAGGGCAGAGCTGCGCCCGCCCCAGCTGGGTCTCCGACTCTTCCTCCCGTGGCATCGGGAAAGCGGCATCTCAGTGGGGCCTGAATGAATAACGGAGGCGAGGAACTGGGAGGTTCCCGTAACAAAAATCTGTCCTAAAAAAAACAGGGAGGCACGACGTGACAGTAATATCCTTCCTCTTCGTGATATTCCTAAAGCCACGCAAGAGAAAAAGTGAAAAGCAAAGGAGAGAGTAACTCACTTGACCCATGGCATGAAAGCCCTGATGACTCAAATCCAGCAATTTTAAAAAGCATATATCACAACAGCGCAGTCTGCACTCTGGCCACCAGTAAAGGCCACTTTTTCATGAGTAATCACAAGGTATAAGCACAGCACGTTAATAATGCACATATTGATTGTCTCAAGTGCTGGTCCACATACGTACATGGATCAATAATCCTGTTTAAGTATATGTACCACAAAACTTCCAAGAAATACCACCTCTGTACACTTCAGCAAAACACCCGGTTGTCACTTGATGGATTTACGAACTGACAGCACTCCCCGCTCTGGAAGACGTGCAGAAGGGCATCTTCACCCAGGGAGAAGGGCGCAACGGGGCACTAACTCGCTGGGGTCCTGCGGCAGGCCGGGCATCGCTGAAACACGCAGGGACGAGCCACCCCGTCCCTCCAACGCCGAAGGCTCGCGGGCTGGAAGGGGACCCCGTTTCCCAGTGTCACCCCGAGGGGGTTATCCCCGGGTGGGGACTGTGCTTCCCTGCGCTCGGACTCCTCAGCCGCGTTTCGGTGATATTGAGGTAGCAAATCACGGGGACATTTATGAAGAAGGGACATCCCGCAGCAGGTCTCCCGGTAATTACCGCTGTGGAGATGTCAAGGTCACAGTTCAGAGCTGGGTTATCTGCTGCTGGCGGGCCGAGCCTGGCGCGGTCCCTCGCTGCCGGGGGGGTCCCGCAGGCGCCCCCGTCCCGCGTCCCCTCTCCTGGTCGCCTGCGGATGAAGGGACAGAAGTTGCACGTCCGTAGCCTTTACATGGGTGCGACACACCGTCCCACAGCTGCTTCCTTCCTGGCCTTGCCCTCAATTCAGGGAAAAAATGGAGTATCCTGGTTACAGATACAAAATCTTGGGAAGTTGAAGGGAGCAGGACGTGGGCATGGGGACACGTCTGCAGGTGCAAAGTGCGTCTGACATGCTTAAACACAGATGCAAATCACTGTGCAGTCAGTAAAAGCTGCGGAGATTAGCTCTCTGGACCACATAGTTCAACAGTTTATTTCAAGGCTGTTAAACACTGTTTTACATATTTATTAAATTGAGGACAGTTTCTTCCTATGAAAGTGTATCAATGATTATTCTGCCTGACAGGCAGCCACCGTCAGCTGGAAGCTGTATCCGACTTGCAGCACTTGCGTGTTTAGTATTATATTGCAAGGCTGCTGCTTAAGCTGCTCACGGCAAAAGTCGGCAAAGCTCAGAAGCAAAGGCTGAGGCAAAAATTTAGGGAAAAAAAATCAAGATTATCCTGGCACCAGCATGTCGGATTCTGCATGCCCGACGTGGCATCTCTGATTGATGATCCTGCACTTCACTCCAATCTGTTCAGAGTTAGGCAATGACAATCATTTTTTTCAAGCCTTGTCATATATAAAAGCAATTGAGTCAGCAGGCACCAGTTGTCTGGCACGAGAAAAGATTATATTTTTACTAGGTTTTGCAGAAGGTCTATAAAAGTTTGTTCTTTCTTTAAAAAATAAATACAGCTATGTCAACTCCCTCTGAAAAAAACAGAAGAAAATTAAACTTGCAAATTGAAAAGTAACGTCTGCAAAAGATGTGCTTAAAGAGCATTTTTACTGCCAGCATTAAATGGAAAGGGTTTGCTGTACAAACTGTGTCTCAGGCCAATTCCTTGGAAAACCGGGAGTCCCCTGGCAGTGCTGCGTGCACGTTGCCGCTGCTGGTTTGTGCCCCCAGAGCAGAGCGGACCGGTCCCTCCGTGGCCCAGGGCATCTCCAGCCGGTCCTTGCGCTCCAGAGCAGCCGGCCGGCGACGCGTGGGGACCATCCTGCCCGCGGCCGGGGCCGTCCCGCCCCGTCGCCGCCGTCCCGCCGGGGCTGCCGCGGCTCGGGAGCGCTGGGCGCGCAGCGGCCGCCGGAGCCGCAGGAAGCGCCGACATGAATCTGCAGCTATGGATTTTTTTTGACAGAAGCCGACCCCTCGGGATTGCTGTTCATTACATGTTAGAGAGGGAGCGACTGTAGTTATAGCAAATCTTTTTATAATGATCTTTCACTGTAGATGTAGAGTATTAATTATCGGAGGGTATTAAAAAAAGCATTAGCCCTCTGACCCTGGGAGATTCACATGGGCTTTTCGAGTGTCTCCTGCAGATCTATAGGGGCCCGGGGCCGTACATCAAGGCATGCGCGGGTGCCGCGGGTAATGGGCAGATGACACCGCTCGTTGATAGAGCCGAGCGCCGAGGCAGAGGTCTCATTTCGCCTGGCAGCTCCTTGCCTGACGCTGAACCTCCGGCTGCCGCACGGCACGTAGCGCGTGGAGCCTCATCCTGGGAGAAAACGCCTCCGGTATCGACAGATAGGGGAGTGGGACAGGAGAGCCAGAGGGCTCCGTGGAGCAGGGTCCGTGGTGGAGGACTGCAGAGGACGATCCACAGAGGAGGGTCCATGGAGGGGGGTCCCTGGAGGAGGGTCGGTGGACGACAGTCCGTGGAAGAGGTCCACAGAGGAGGGTGCACGGAGGAGGGTGCACGGAGGAGAGCTCCACGTGGGAGGTTCCATGGAGGAGGGTCCACGGAGAGGGGTTCATGGAAGAGGGCTCCACAGGGGAGGTTCCCTGTAGGAGGCTCCATGGAGGAGGGTCCTCAGAGAAGGCTCCATGGAGGAGGGTCCATGGAGGAGGACTCCGCAGAAGAGGGCTCCCACAGCCCCAGTCCCGCTGAACGCTCTGGAGAGCCCCGGGGTGGCACGTGCCCGCGCCAGCTCCGGCCGCGGGGGACAGGCACCGCACGGCGCTGCCGGCGCAGCCTCGCCTGCCGTCCCAGCTCCCGCGCAGCCCCGAAGGCCCAGCCCTGCGGGAAGGGCCGTGCTCCTGCCCACCTCAACATGCTAGCGTGGGCCTGAAACTGCACGTTCAAAATTTGTCTTTACTTTCATTAATGCCGGAATTTATGGCGGAAGAGAGAATTTCTTTCTTCTAAAAAACCTGTAGATGGAACACAAGTAAATTGCTAGCTTTTACTAGCACATAAACTGAGAAAAACCTTTGAGATACATCTACATTACACTAAACTGTATCCATAATTCATAACTAAAAGGGAAATTTTTCGCTCCCTTGGAGGTTTGCTGGTATCTATTATTGATGGGACCACGTTAGGCAACAATAGGCTACTTCTTATTCACCAGCCATTTGCTGTTTTAGTCGATGCCGGGGGAGGCTGCCGCACCTCCGTTCAGCAGGATCAGCGCTCAGCTAGACTGCTGCAAGGATTTGGAAGGGATTTAGCTAAGAAGCCAAAGTGATGCGCAGTGAGTGAGTCGGGAGAGTATTTCTAGAGGGATTCCAGCTCCCGGTGGTTAATCGATAGATCAGGAACATGAAAGACACTCTGCACAATTAGTTTCTATTCAGATCTCCGAGAGCAGCATTTACTCAGCAAAACTCTTGAGATACGAGCATCTTCCGAACCGGGAATGTCATAATCCGTTAATCGCGGGCGACCGGGAGGTTAGCGGCCTGCCGTGGAGCGGGGAGGCTCTGGGTGTAACCACCGCGCATTCAGCTGCGCATAATGCATGCGGGTTTCAGCTCCCCGCCTGGGAAGTCATTACCGACGCGACTGCACGATGCGCAGCCCTTTCAGAGCGAGCTCGGTGAAGCCCGAGGCTGCAGGGAGCTGATGCCCGCCGTGTCCCGGGGCTCGGCCGCCGCGGCTGGCTCGGTGCGTCGTCTCCCTCGGGGCGGCCGGGCAGGGGCATCGCCACCACCTCACCGGGGCCGCGGCGCCCGGCCACCCACGGCGAGCGCGTGGTCGGGAAGGGCTGGGGAAGGGACTGCAAGGGCTCAACACCCAGAGTAATTTCTCAGCCAGCCCCTCTCCTCTCTGTCTCCTTTTCCAAATGTGAAATTTAGCCAAAACACTTAAAGCGGCTCGGCAATTGGCAAAACGCAGGAGGGACGACTGTGAAAAAGCCTGCAAAGTTTGCTTTTCTTTCGAGATTTTTTTTGGAGATTTTCCTTTGAAGCCAGTCAAAACGAAAATCAAACAAATATTGAAATTCGGAAAATGCAGGCAGCTGATCCAAAGCCCGGCCGAGGCGGAGGCGTCGCTGCACGAGGCAGCGCCTGGGCCGCACCTCATCGCCGCGAAGAGGAAGGGGGGATGCCCAGGCGCTGCCGAGCCGAGGCAGGACTTGCAGGCGCGGGCACGGTGCGCTCAAGCAGCCGCCTCAGCCGGGGGAGCGCTTTGCTGCGAGCCATTAGAAGTCATTATCTCGGTGCTTGTGCAAAAGGAAACATTTGGAGAGCGAAGAGGAACCAACTGCAGTTCTCGTCATGATTATGAATGAAGGAAATGGGTCTAGCACACGCCCGTATTTACAGAGCATGTAGCAGTTAGCTTAAATCTAAGATAAAGGTTGCTGTTAACATAAAAATCCCATCCTTCCAAAACCATCAATTTGGAATTGAATTAGATCCAGGAACCACAATGCAAATCTCAGGGCTACAAATCTCTCTGACAATATGTTTTGCTCCACAAACAGATGCAAAGCCAAGTATAAAACCACACAACAATCCTTATCTGACAGATTTCCCTTTGATTAGCTTTTAATTGCTCATTAAGATTTGGGTGGTTTGCATCTCTTCGGCGTGGCGGAGGAGCAGCATCCCTTCCGGGCCCCGCGCCGGCCGGCCACCGAGCACGGGCTCCTCCCGGGAGAGCAGCGCCCCGTCCGCAGGGCTCCTGGGGGGCTTTGACCCTTCGGCTCCGGCTTTGAACATCTGTCTCCGCATTTTCCCCTCCTCACTTTATTTCCGTGTTGGTTAGGGATATTCAGGAACGATGGAAACAAATGATTTCTGTATGAGCTGCAGAACAATTTCTGGAACAAAACACATCAATCGTGGCTCAGAGCCAAGTTAGTTACCGCGAAATTTCTCCCGCATTACGCAGATGTAAGAGACGATTATTTGCTTCCATTCGTTGCCTCAGCTCCAGCGGGGAGCTCGGCGACGCGGCAGGGCAGACGTCACCGCCGCGGCGGGCAGCGGCCTCCCGCTCCTGCCCTCCCGGGTGCACGACGCCAGCGGGAGGTGGCACGGGACCCCGCGGTGACGCTCCTGGGGCCCGGCCGCGATCCCCGTTTGGGGCACCAGGACGGCAGCGCCGAGCCACGACACGCACAGCGCCGACAACCGTGCCCGTGCGCCGGCCTGGGTGCCGCAGCCGGCAGTCCCGGTGGGACCCGCGCGGTGGGAGCCCCCAGCCCAGGCATGCCCGTCGCTCCCGGCTGCACGGTACCGTGTTTCCTCCTCCTTCCCGACGGCAGCGCGAGGATCGGCAGACACGGAGCGTGTCGGAGGTTTCTCCTGTTGTTGTTTATGAGAGGTTTGCAAGGAAATTTTAGGATTTACAGAGTGGTTATATCATTTAATCCTCTTTAATGAGGTCTGGGGATTTATGGGCCAGGCATTTTCATTTGCAGCTCATACAATTAACCTTGGTTAACCTACAAAGAAAACTTCAGGAGAAGTTTGACTTCCCCAGTTATCGAAGCCGGGGACTTGGAGAGCGGCACGCGGCCGGCGGTGCCCCAGCTCGCTCGCGCTGCCGAGGACCGTCTGCAGAGAAGGCAGCAGCACCCCCCGCGCTGGGAGCGGGTCCTGCCCTGACCGCGTGCGTGCCCATGTACCCCGGCGCTCGCAGAGCTTATCCGGGGCTTAGAGACCCTTGCGCTGCGCCGTGGGCAGAGCGGGACAGCACAGTGCCCTGCCGGGAGGGGCGTTTGCTTGTAAAGGTGAGTCCCTGGGTGGCTGCGCTTTCATAGGGTCGTTAGAAATCACTCTTTTCTTCCCAAAGACGTGCAAGGGAAGCCCGGCTGCCTGGTTGCATCCCAGCGTGGGGCGGCTCAGGGATGTCCCGGCACTGCGGGCGCCCTGCCCAGCTCCCGCTGCCGGCCGCCTGCCCCGAGCGGGGCCGCTCCGTCGGGCATCAGCCACCGACACCATCACTCCTTTCGGCGGTGCCGGCGGCTCTGCGGGAACATCTGGAGACATTGCACTCGAGCAGAAAATCCATCATCCCAGGGGACTCCGAGGGCCTGGGGAATCCTTCACCCATATCCCAGAGCAAAACACCTCCCGGCACGGCGCCCGTGCAGGCAGCAGCCGTCCGGCAGCGCAGGCACCTTCCGGGCTGACAGCCGGATCCTCCGCGAGGACGAAGGGAACCTGCGCGTGCCCGTCTGCAACGGCCCTGCCGGCGTGCGGGAGGGGGTAAACGCACGGCAAGAGAGGGCACTTTGTGCTCGAGAGAAACATCTGGGCGGCACCTCCAGCCTCCGGGAACATCTGGGTAGCACCTTCAGCCTGCGGGAACATCTGGGCGGCACCTCCAGCCTGCGGGAACATCTGGGCAGCACTGCCAACCCTTTAAAGTTCTCATAATTCCACAATAAATCAGCATGATAATTTCTCACTGCAATAAAGCCCCTATTCCCATTGCAAGTGCTCATAACCGGCACCTCGATCTTTCTGTGCTCTTTGCTCTTTATTACCTCTCAATGACTTAAGCCTCTGAACTGAATAACTTCATCAAGGTGTCAACCTAAACAGATTTTTCCCTATAATGGCCCAACTCTCACAGGTTCTTAATGAAAAATATTGATTCCGAAGGATTAGTTGCAGATTTATGTGGTGGATGCTGATCCTTCTGTCACCTGATACCTTATCAGTGGATGAAGGAACTGATCCTCCCTGCATGGTTTTAAAAAAGCAATCACCAGCTGTGTCAAGCAGGGGCTTATTCGCAGAGAAATGCACATAGTGCTGCGTCTGGATCAGATACGACACCTGACAGACAGCTAGCGGCGAGGGCGGAGGGACTGCCAGCCTCGCCGGCCCAGCCCGCGTCTCCCTCGCCCGCGTGCGCCTGCGCTGGCACCTGGCACCGCGGCCGCCGGGGACGTGGCCAGGGACACGGGCACGGGCAGCCCCCGCCGCCAGGCTGGCCCCACGCGTGTCCCGGCCCCACGTGCCGGGATGCCCGGAGTCCTGCAGCCGCTGCTTTTCCTTCTGCTTTGGCCCTTCAATAAAGCTCTAGGCCTGGGGAGAAGGAAATCTGCCTCCCTTGCAGCGCAGACCTGAGCCGCAGCCAGCAGGGCTGCAGAAGCAGCTCCTCAGGCAGCCCCATGCGGCATGAGTTTGCCGGGTCTCAGCGCAGCCCGCACACTCACTCGCTGCAGCAGCAGGGCTGCACCTCGCGCCCAGCGCCGCAAACAGCGCCGCGTTTTTGTCTCCCCCTTTGCCGGCGTGAAGGGAGCCGGACCGGGCTGCAGAGCCCCAACCAGGGGGAGCCCGGCAGGGGCAGCCGGCGCTGGAAGGGGCACGGGGTGGCCCGAGCTCGGCCCCGCGGGGATGTGTCCGGGTCGGCGCCGACTGCCGCGGAGCCTCGGCAGCGCCGGGGCGCGTGAGATGCTGCAGAGCCCCGCGGCAGCGGTGCATCGATGCCCACCTGCGCGGGAGCAGGGCACCGCGTCCGCGGGGCTTCCCTGCGCTGCGAGGAGACCCCGGCAGCGGCCGCATCCAGCAGGCACACGTCCAATTATTAATCTTCTTTTTTCCCCTCCCTTCAGAAAGTTGCAGCTGAAATTAATACATAAATTACAGCCCAGAGTGAACTGGTATAAATAACAGCAGAAGGGCTTTGATTATTTACATTTTTATGGAATCTGAACTGATCAAGTACATGGGACTCACCGGGCGCATGGGAGAGTTATGTCGTGTTCAAACATGATTTAGAGGCAGTGCAAGAGGAGCCCGGCAAGAGAAGCGACCCGGCGCGCTGGGAGCTCCTGACCGGATGAGCAACGTGCAGCACCACAAAACAAACCTCGGCCCTTCGAAACTTCGGAGAGCAGCAGTAACTGCACGGGGAACAGCCCTTCGGACACCCCTTTCCCTCCCTCGCTGTTTTGTGCCAAGCAGGGGTGAGGCAATGAATGGTCTGGCAACTGCCTCACCCAAAATCTGATAAAATTACTCAGGATTCAGCGAGAAGTCCTGGAAATAGCGTCTGTCCTGCAGCAGCAGCCGGCAATGGCGGCGGCAGAGCTCTGCATTCGGGGGTTGATTTAAAACCTCATTCGTTTTTCATTAGCACAGAATCGCTGCAGACTAAGGCTCATTTTTACGACGTGCGTGGAACACGAACGAAAATCTGGATTTTGTTCCTTTCATGTACTTAGAGTGCCAAGTCACCCGGTTTAAGGATGAGAGGAGTTATTTACTTCCAATTACCTGAACATGACCGAGCACGGCACATTTCTGCATTGCTGCCAGACGGCTTCCGCGCGGCTTTTCCCGAGAACAGAGCTGTTCATCGACACCCTGGGAGATGCAGGATGCTGCACTGGGATGTAGCAGCAGCACGTGGCAGCTCTGCTCCGCGGCCTCGACTCAGCCCCGCTTTCAGGGCCGCTATCGCACCCGGGGCTGCGATGATGATGGGGGGGCACAGGGACCCTCCCGGATGCAGCCGCGTCCCCACAGCCGCACCGGGCCCCGGGGATGGGCGCAGCAGCATCCGCCCTGCCAGCCCCGCTGCTGCCCGCCTGCGTCCCCGGCCCGCGGCGCAGCAGGATCCGCACATCGCTCCCCTTCCCCACTCTGCAATTTGCACAATAATCACGCTCCATTCACAATTCCAATTACTTTTCAGATCAGGGTAGGAAAAAAAAAAACCAACCTATTTCACTGATTAAAACTGCAATAATTAAAATTGAGGCTTTGTGCTGTTTCTGCGTTTTAAACATTTTACAAACTCCCCCCCACGAAATTCCTCATTTCAAAGCTCCTCTCCAGGTCCCAATTTCACGGCTAATTTGTGCAGCCGTTGCCGGTGTAATCGCCCGCGTTGCAGGCGCTGGGCAGGGCGGCCGGCGGCAGGACGCTGCCCGCGGGCCGGGCGCCTCCGCATAGCGCACATCACGCAGTCGTCGGGGTACTTCTTCGTTTTTTGCATTTTTATTCTGCGACAATCAGGTGTCTCTCGACAGCCTGCCGGGAGGGCTGCTGGGGGGGCTGCTCGCCTCCCCCTCTGCTCCCGTCTCACCTGCTTTTGGGCCAGTCCAGCTGCCCCCACCTCCAAGTGCTGCCCACTCCCGTCCGGCGGTGCCGGCGTGGGGCCAGCGCACGCTCCCAAACCGGGGGCATCAGCTGAGCTACAACTGCAGAAAACCGCTTTCCGGCTGCCTCACTAAGCAGCTAGATCTTAATGCAAAACAGGGCAGCTCCTGCACCAGTTTTATTCCGAGGTTTCCTCCGAGCTGGGTTTTGCCCGCCAGTTTCGTCCCCACGGGTCTGGTTCACCTGGGGCCAGACCTGCCCTTCGCTTCTAACGGAAAGGGGCCCGGAAAAGCAGACCATATCTTGTATGCAAGAATAAATGAGAATGGATTTTAATTATTTCTAATTGAGATCCTAGAATTCAGACAACTTCCAAATTAACACTAATTAACATAGCACACTTGATATCCTATAAGATTTAATTAAACCTCTTAAAATAAAATCTGTAAAGCTGCCCTCCACGCTTCGCAGAGGTGAGCCCTTTGCATGTTGCACCTTAAAGGTATTTAAATAAAACCCTTACACAAGCAGCAGTTTCACAGCGCACTGCCGGGAAGTGCACAAGCACTGCGAAGAGCTGATCTTAAGGCACTGCTGTTAATAAACTGCGTTGATTAATCAAGGAGAACATCCAGGGTACGAACGAGCCTGGGAGCATCGATCCAGCACACCGAAACAGGGCGAGTTTTGCTTGCCGCGCTGCCCCGGGCTTTGACGAGGCGGCCGCGGACCCGGGCTGCCGGGGAGCCGGCACCGCCGGAGCAGCGCCGGGGCCAAGCGCAAGGGATGCTGCCGTGCCGCCGCCGCGAGCCGGGGCTGGAGCCAAGGCAGCCCGCAGGCAGGGGGTCTCGAGAGGCATCACCGGCGTTTGCACTTCACGGTGCTCACAGGCAGATTCACACCCCGAAGCCAACAGTGTCCAAAGCCAAGGCCCCTCCTCTTTCTGCAGGTATTCAGGATTTATATGGCGTTTCTGCTGTTGTGCAGAGGCGCGGGGCAGAGGGACCAGCCTGAGGCATTGCATCTCCTCGGGGTCCCTCCGAGCCGCACGGCCACCCGACGCGTCCTGCCCGGCGCCCGCGGGCTGCCCCAGCGCTGCCCGGAGCACGCTGCGGGCTCGCAGGCGGTGCACGGCCCGGTTCAGCTGCAGCCCGTGCGTGGTGCTGCCCGTAGCACACGCAGGTGCCCAGGGGCTGCTGACCGCGCCTTGGACGGGGCTTGTGCCCGCCGGGGACAGGCGGCAGGCTGCTGCCCAGCCCCGGGGCACGTCCCTACCAGCACCCTCTGCTGTGCAGCACCCCTTGAACAACCCCCTCGCTCGTGGCAGAGGCCATTACGCAAGACGCACAAACAAGACGCAGTTTGAAGGTAAACATCTGGTTGGGAGCCAGCTGAACGACGGCTAAAAATCGGTGTTTCTCTGGCTGTCGCCATCACAGAGCAGAGCCCCTGTAATTCAGTGCACGCCAGTCTCTGCTGGGCGCACGGTTCTTGTCCCTAACCTGCATCTAAGACAGAATCCAGCTGTGCAAAATCACATCGCACTTTATTTAGTGTCATGGAAACCTTTGCCTAGACAACAAGAGGCGCAGCGCCCGCGCGGCGCGGCCGGGAGCCGGGCTCGGGCACACGCTGCACGCCGCGAGGCTGCCGGCGAGGCCCCGTGCCGCCGGCCGCGGGCACCGGGACCGGCCCCGGGCTGCCTGCCTCGGCGGTGCAGCGGGAGGAAGAGGGAAGCCTATAAATAACGGGTACCGGAGGCAGCCGGGGCTTCTGGGAAACGGCTGTGTAACATCGATAACAAATAAATTATAAAGAAAAAAAATGATGAACTAATACACAGCCTCTCTCCCACTTTGACGGGCTGCTGACCTCCAGCTCGCTGCTGCGGCAAAGCACCAGGCGACAAAAATAGCAAAACCCACCAATTAAATATTAAAACTTGCAAATGTAATGCAGCCCGAGAGGGGAAGGGCGCGAACGCGGACTGGGGAGGGGGGGCTCAGCGCTGGGCCCGGTGAACAGGCTTCCACCACCTGCAAGCAACACGGGCGATTTGTGCTGCGGATTAAAGAAGAACTTCCCAGCTCATTTACAACAACATCCAACGCTACTGACAGTCCTGGCAGTGCGACCGAAATCGCTTCCTTTGGGGGTTTCTTGCACACTTATTTCTAGCATTTGTCTGGTTTTCAGTTTCTCTGAGCCCGAATTCGGCCCTCCCCTGCCTGGGAACGGGGAGTCTCCCCGTGCCCGTCCTCGCGCTGCCGCGTCCCCGCGGCCGGCTCCGAGCGCTCCCGGCAGCGGGAGAGGCACCCGCCCCGGGCACCCGCCCCGACACCTGCCGCGGGAAACCTCGGGCAGCAAATCCAGCTAATTCAAAGGTTCCTGATGGAAATGAGGCTTTTAATTAGGCAAGAGAGAATCATCTTCCTCAAAGACCGGGAAGAAATCAGGGTATTTAAAAGAGGGATTTAGCGAGGACATATGCTCATTGAACGTGGAGATCAGATCTGCTTTGAAGGATGAACAGACGAGGCCGTTTCCCTCGCTGCGACACGCAGAGATGTAACAACACCGACCCCCGCGAAACCGTTTGCCACTAATGCACGACCTGCGGTGCCGCACTGACGCCGGGAGCCACGCACGGTCCTCAGGACCCGCCCCGCCGTGCCGGACCGGACCGGGGACACGGCGGCAGGGCGGTCGGCAGACCCCGGCTGCTGCTCGCGCTGCCGACGGGCGACGCTGCCCGGGGCCCGCAGCCTCCCCGGCCCGAGGGGCGGCCGGGACCGGGGCTGCGGGAGGGCTGGGCGACCACCGTCCCTCGCTGCTGGGCGCTGCCCCTCCCCAGCCCGAGGCCCCCGAAACCGCCCCCTCAACGTTTAAATGGGATGAAGAAGCTGGAACACACCGCGCGGGAGCCAACGCCTCCGTGGGCCGTCGGGAGACGCCTGCCAAAGTTTAATGCACAGACAAAGTGCTGAAACACAATAAATCAATGATTCACTCAGCTCTGTTTACAGCTTTCACAGCGCTCTGCACATTTCTGCTCCCCAAAGCTGCTGCTTGACCAGACTTCAATGGCTGCTTTTCAGAGTGATTTAAAAGGCGATTTTTAAAAATCACATGGTGACAAGAAAAGTACTTATGAACGAAGCCCACTGCAGGGTTATGACAAAGCGCAAAGCAACAGCTTTCCCGCAGCCTCTCTCCGTCCCTGCTCGACCGAGAAGTCTGCAGGGACACTTACAAACTCCATTGTAAATAATCTGGAGTTGGGAATGACCTTCGCTGCTTTGTATTTCCATTAGATCAGCGCTGCCCTGGAAACCAGGGTTGGCGGCGCTGGCCAGAAACGCTCCGCGCATCAGGAGAGCCGAGCCCGGACAGCGAGGAACGCGTCCGGCACCGAGGCCGAGGCCCGAGGCGTGGAGCGGGGAGCGAGCGCCCAGCAAACCTACCTTGTAATCACTGAAACTGCACTCGCCGGCCTTCCCGCCGCACGTCCCCTCCCGCCAGCCCCGGCCTCTGCCTGGGAGCCGCTGCCTCTCCCAGCGAGAGCAGTGCTGGCGCGGCGGGACACAGCGGGACGCGGCGGGACACAGCGGGACGCGGCGGTGCTCCAGCGATAGCTGCTGGCTTCTGCCCCGCGGGACTGCTGGGCATTAAAAGCTGGGGAAGTGCAATGCAAATAAAAGGCAGATCAGTACTGTGTGGCCTTCAAAGTGTTATCACACCTCCAAAGTAAGCATAAGGGTCAAAACCATTAGTGTTTGATTTCTGAATTAAATGCACTGCAATTAGCCCTTAAAAGATAACGGAGATCCTGTTAAGATAACAGAGCAGGCATCGCCGTAATTGATAATTACTACATGTAGACATGTGCACCTGCTTTGAAACATGTAATTGTTCCTCATCTGAGGAGATTGCCTTATTTTAAAGGTCTGCAATTATTTTTATTTTAGACATACTGGTGCCAACATGCATAGCCCTGAACCATCACATTTTAGCAGGGAATTACTGAAACTTGCTACTTTTTCCCCATTACATTCTAGAGTGTTTTTTTTGTTGTTATTGGAAGGGACAAAACTAGGGCCATTTTCCAAAACTTACAAGGAAATCATACATCAAAAGCACATATATGAATATTTTATTCTTCTTGGTCCAATTTTGCTTAAGCTTCGGGTGTGCCCAGAATATTTGCAACACAGGCTCTTTCCTGCGTGCACCGGATGACCCCGGCCCCTTGTTTGCTGGAAGCTGCCTGAGAGATTAGAGCCGACCAGGGCGCTGTAGGAGAAGACTGGAAGAAAGAAGCACGTCCAGGACTTGGTCCTGCTCCTTGAAAGCGAGGCCAGCTGCAAGGCCGGCTGCAAGGCCGGTGCACGTTGGACCGATGGCAAAGGGGTGCAGTGACCTTCTGCGAGTCCGTGAGGGGAGCAGATGTGATGGAGCCGCAGGCTGCCCAGACGTGTCCCACACGTCTGCTTTAAAATCTCACCCATCTTTTATAACTGAGGATAAGAGCCAAACAGTGCCAACTCCCTCCTGCCAAGAGGAGGCTGCAGAGCACCCTGAAGTCCACGTGGGGAATCCCCACATGCTTTAAGGCAGACAACTTTCCTTTCCTTTCAGCTGGCAGAGAAAGGGTGATACTTGTTTGAATGATACTTGTTTCTTCTGTAGCTTTGCCCAGACCTTCAGCCAGGAAGGAGAACAACACTGCACGTCCGGACTACCCTGAAATGCAGCCGCGCGTTCTCCCGAGCAACGCAGACTTAACAATTATTTCATCGCTGCTGAACGGGGCGACTTTTGTTATCTCTGCTTTGCACTGCGATTGCCAGAGACGCCGGGTCTCCGTGCAATTGCCACTTTGGCTGATAGCATCCTGATATTACGGCCTTAAACAATCAATGAGCATCGATCGGGTCATTAGTGCACAGCCCGATCAGAAAAGAGACAGAACCTGTGAAGCCTCTGCAGTTCCTCGAGCAGAGAGCGCTTATCTCCCCGCCGTGGGGACCGATCGCACGGCGGCTGCACCAGCGGATAAATTATCGTCCTTCCTTCCAGGTCGGCAGAGCACCGCTGCGAGCGGCACAGAAATAGCAATGCCGCTGTACTTCGTCACGACACCCGAATAAGGCCGGAGCTGTTCTGGAGCGCTGCTCTCTCCGGGGGGGAGGAGGCGCCTCCCCCAAGCGCACAGGGCGACACAAACCGCGCAGCGCCCAGCCCTGGCGGGACTCGCTCTCACGGCTGCGGGGTTTGGTCTCATGCTTTTGTGAAATGAAGTGGAGATTTTTGAATCATCTTTGCAGAAGAGACGCTAGAGAGGCTCGGGAAGCCTGCTGCCCCCTCCGGAGCGGCACGGAGCGGGGTGCCAGCCCCACGCGCCCGCCCCGGGGACAGCGTCCCAACCACAGGCGACAGGCAGCGTCCGCGCCGAGCGGGGGGCAGCCACGCGGTCTGCCCCGGAGCCCCGTCTCGGGCGCTTGGGCCACCACAAAGCCCCAAGGTGGGACACTTTGGGATGCTGAGAGGCAGCCTGGGCTCCGGGTCGGACCCCCAGCCGGGCCCTGCTCTTGCCCCGGTGCTCAGGCTCGCGCCCCCCGCCAAGGCCCCGAGCCCGCGGGCTGGGAGTCACGGCCGGCAGGACGGGGTGCTGCCGCCCGCCCCGGCCCGCGGCTGCAGCTCCCGCAGGGGCACGTTCTCCGGACGGTGCCTGGAATATTACTAACCAGGAAAACGGCGATTCGGCTGAAGCGCACACACTTTATCAATGCTAGGAGGAACCGGTTATAATTTTATAACCTTTAAAGCTGTCTGATGACAGCAAATACATCTCTGTTCGTTAGCGCAGATAAATTGGCCCTCACGTGGCAGGTGTATCGCCTTTGGAGAGAGCGCGATAACGAGAGGAAAAGGGCGCTAAAATTAGTGGCCAATTATTACTAATAGCACCGGCGCTCGAGGTAATAACAGCGGTTACTGGGTCGTGTTGGATGAACGCGAGGCTGATGCGGCTGCAGCTGCGGCTCCGCGGGGATCCGCTGGGGCGTCAGGCGGCTCCGCATCGCCCCGTCGGGGGGACCGGGAGCGGGGCCGGGAGCCGCCTCGGAGCCGGGGGGGCTCCCCGGGGACCCCGCAGCCCCCCGCGCATCGCCGCGAGCTCCGGGGCTGCGGGAAGCAGCCGCGCGGAGACGTTGCGGAGGTGCCGCTGCGCGGAGCCGCCCTGCCTGCTTGCGATGCGCAGCAGTCGGGTTTTACTTAAATATTTGCTCTGCTTGTGCCAAATAATTGTTCGAAATCTTTGGGGACATTAATATTTATGCGGGGGTTTTGACTAAATCCGTTGTGATCGAAAGGTCTCGCGTAATCGTGGCTGGTTGCCGCTGTCCAGGACCCTTCAGCGCCCACGCGAAGTGGCAGGATGGAGCCGTGCCACGGCGAGCCTCAGCGCTGACCTTTGCGACGGCGCCGAGGGAGGGAGGGAGGGAGGGAGGGAAGGAGGGAGGGAGGCTGCGCTCCCGCGTCCTCGAGCAGCCGGGCGTCCTGCGCGCTGAGCCGGGCTCCCGACGCGAGCGCTGCGCCCGCGGCGCTGCCGGCACGTGCTGTGCCCGGCCCTCAGCAAACCCAATGCCAGCAACAGCCTTAGGGCTAGCAAGGGCCGTTATTTCTTGTTTTCTGCTCCCCTTTACGCCATAGACCGGGACCTCGCACCCAGCACCTCCACACGGAGCCTCTCATCAGCGACTTGCAAACGCGGTGCGAGAGCAGCGTGTGGGGAACCCACCTCGTCCCGCGGCCGCTCCCTCGCAGCCCCGCTCCCCGGGATCTGCCCTCGCCGGGATGCACGTGCCGGGCGGCGCGAGGCAGCAGCTGCAGCCTCCAACCTAATCGCGGCACCGAACGAATAACTCAGGCTGCCCGAAGCCCCTGCCCGCCGGCAGCCGGGAGCCGCGCTCCTCAGCCCAGCGTCCGCCGTGATTAAAGAGTGATTCATGCCGGCGCGGAGGGGCTGCTCGGCAATCCGTCTCCGGGATTAGTTTCTCCTGTGAAGAGGCAGCTAAATCACGGCAGCTGGCAGGGCGCCTGGCCGGACAGGGCCGCGGCCGGGCCCCCGCCGCAGGTGATGAAGCGCGGTGATCGCCGCGGCGGAGGGGAGCCTTTTCTCAGCCCGCCAGCGATTTATCACGGGCGTGTTGCTGACACGAGTGCAGTTCAGGGCAGCAGTGGCAGTGTAATTATTCTGCAAATATAATTAGGTACAGATGTACTGAATAAGTAATACTAAAATATATTTATTTCCCACCATTCTCCCGACTCCTGCAGCCCATTAAAATGCATTATTATGATAATTTGTCAGGAAAATGACAACATTTATTAATGCATTAAAGTTAATTCCTAATAAATTAGTAATTGGCTAAACAATGCCACTTGGATTATTACTCTGGGGCTCTTAGCGAAGGAGAGAAGTGCAGGGGGAAAACAGTTTGTTTCCGTGATTCCTGCTCTCCAAGGCAGAGGGGGTCTGTTCCCGGGGCTGGAAACGCTCGTGGCAGCAGGTTCCCCTCGCTGCGGCGCAGAGCTGCTGCGCGGGCTCCTTTGCTGCCTGTTTCACGAGCCCCCGAGCCGTGGCACTACAGAAACACCCCACGGAGACGGGGCACCGCAGTCCCCGCGAGCAACACGCGTCGCGCCGTGAGCCCCTGGGTGGGCGCCGTCCCATCCCTCCAGCAGCGGGGGCGGAAGGATCTTGGTTTACCGATGCCTGGCAGTCGGAAGCAGAGTCAAGGCGCAGGAGACCACCCGAAAGGCTTGAAGAAGGGGAGGTCTGCGAGTGCTGCTGTTTCTGAACCTCGCTGTGTGCGTGGGGCAGCGGGGAGCTCTCGGAGAGCCGAGGCCCGAGCCGGGAGCAGCCGCCGCAGGGCTCCGCTGGCCCCCGTGCGCCAGCCGCGCTGCAGCGAGCGGTGCCTGCGGCTGGCTGCAACCCCGCTGCTGCACGGGCTTCTGCTGCTTCACTGCCCCTCTCGGAGCAGAAGCCGCCGGGGAGGCTCTGGCTGTGCATCTGCGCCGCTGCAGCCCTGTGCACCGGCACGGGTGTGCGCAGCGTCCCTCTCCCGGCGAGGGGCCAGCCGCGGGGACCCGCTCGCCGAGGCAAGCTGCCACCGGACCTGGGTGCGGAGGCCACGGCGATCCCCGGCCGGGCTTGCTGCAGCCGCCGCCGCCGTCCCGGCCTCCAGGGCCCTGCAACGACGCAGCCGGCACCGCGAGTCCCGCCGGGTGATGCGGCCCCGCTCTAATCGGGCGCACGCAGGCAGCGTTTCTTCATACAGGACGGCGACACGTAGCTCATCACGCTTCCATTACGGCTTCAGACAAGGGAAGTTTGATTTTCAGAAGAAGCCGGGGTCAACGTCCCCCAGGGGAGGACCGCGGGGCCCCTCCGTCCTGCCCACCGCAGCGCGGAGCCCCCGGCCCGGGAGCAGCGCACGGGCAGGGCTGAGCCACTGTCGGAGCAAAACTGAAAGGATGTCCCAAAAACCTGCTTTTGAGAGCCACAATTGCAGAGGGACGCTTGAGAAACTGCCCTCAATCCTTGGGATCTTTCACCGATGCAGATGTCTCTCACCCTCCCATTCCTTCGCTGGATGTAGGGGACGAGCCTGTCGCTTTTTTTCCCTTTACGTAGTCAGACAGGGAGAAGGCGAGGGACACTGGCCTTGCGTGCTCATCCCCAGTGCTGGTCCTGCTGCAGCTACCTCCTCGCATTTGCAGCTGCTTGGGATAGCACGGGGACAGGGACGGCGTGGGACGCACGAGGGGACACCCAGGGAGACGCGAGGTGTCTCGGGTCTGCCGGGCCCCCGGCGTCCCCCCGCAGAAAGGCAGCAGCAGCCGGGCGAGCTGCCGGCACACAGCGACGGCGACAGAAGAGAAATGTTGTCTGGGGAGGATGCAGGAGAGCCGTCTGCTGAGGTTGTCCAGGGGAGGTTAGGAGGTGACTTTATCATGCTCCGACAGCAACAAGGGAGGACCTTGCAGTGCCACAGACACACGACAAGATCCAGTGACCGGGAGCTGGACTAATCCACTAAATCGTGGCAGCCGGCCACCCCGGGGCAGCAGGCTCGGAGCCGGCGCCTTGCTCCGAACGGTAAAATAAGGGAGAGCGGGCAAAGCGGCAGCGCTGGAGGACGCCTTCCCCAGGGCGGTGCTGCCCGCGGCAGGGGCACCGGGGAGCCCGTCACCAGGGCACGCGGCTCATCCCGTCCCGTCACCAGGGCACACGCCTGCCGCCCGGGGTGGCTCGTCCCGTCCCGTCCCGTCCCGTCCCGTCCCGCGGGGCCGGCCGCCCTGCCCGCTGCGCCGCGCTTCGCCCGCTGCGCCGGGACGGCTCGGTGCGTGCCACCGGCTGGGAATTAAAGCTGCGCTTTGGAGAAGCCGGAGGAGGAAACCCAGTCATCTATTTACATGTAATTACTGACAGGAGGAAACATTCATTACCAGTCCCACAGCGGCTTGATTTCTCAGCATTAGCAGCAAGTGACTTGAAGCCTAAAATATGGCTATTAAAAATTGCTTTGTTTAATAAATAATTGTGACTCCAGTCATTATTTACTTGGAAGTCAATTTTGCTGGAAGCCATGGCGTATTTTCTCTTCTCCTGGCTCTGTGAAGTACGTGACTGCCAGCGTTCGTGGGTGCGCGACAGGCGGCCCCGGCGCGAGGCCGCGGGAGCATCAGTCGGAGCCGCGGGAGCGCGGGAACGCGGCAGGCGGGCTGGGTCCGGCACCTTGTCCCCGCGCACCCGCGTTACGGGGCCGTCCTGCACGCCTCTGCATCCCGCTTCCCCAGGGGACCCAGCCTGGAGGAGGCGGAGTGGGAATTCTTCTAAAATACCCGTGGCCACAGGTTGCTTCCAGATTCCTACACCTCTCATGGAAAGACCCAAACTTGGCAGACTGCTGAGATATGCGCTGAAAGACCAAAAATGTTGAAACCCAGAGAATTACATAATTTTTTATGTACACGACTAGAAATATTTATTGCAAAAGATAAATGCAAACCAGTTTTTGCACCATTGCTCCAGGCTGTCTGGGCCCTTTACACTGACTGGAATTGTAATCTTCGCAGGGTTGTTTGGGATTTAAATGTTAATGTCATTTCTGTTTGAATGCAAAGAGCTTCAGCTATTTGTTAAGTCCAGCTCCTCCAACCCTAGCTTTCCATCTTGTTTATTATACAGAAAATAACAGTGATGTATGAGTCATCTTCCCCCAGCACTGGGGAGAGAATTTCAATTACACTTTTTCTTAAAACATTCACACAAAGTAAACTCAAATTGTTAGAAACAGTTGTGAAATGCAGCCAGAAGAAAGCAGAGCGAGAGAGGAGAGATGGCGCAAATTCCTCTCACAGGCACCTTGGCTTGCAGCTGCAATTAATGAGTCCTTGAAAATAAAATGCTTTTTGTTTTTCATGCAGCTGAAACAGTCGTTTGCAACACTGAAGTGAACATTAAAGCTGTTTTAAGCACAGTTATAATATCAATCCATAGCGTAGCAAGAAATCAGTGTGAACACTGCCAAGTCTTCCTGCAGCTTGCTCACACCCAGGCACCCTTCTCCCTCCCTCCCTGCTTTGAGCGGTGCGGAAGGGTCTGCAGGTGCACAAACAGGTGTTTGCACCCAAGCTAGCGCGCCCGCCTGCCTTACGCGAGCACTAAGCACATGCAGCTGCGCCTGCAGCTTATGCAGCTCATGCTTACTGGCTGCATCTGGGGACCGGGCACTCTGGGGGGGTTTTCTGATTTTCTCCTCTTTTGCATCGTTTTCCACCTAATGCTGTTATTATCAGAATATTTCCAAGCACTCGCGTTTCGTAGAGGAGAGATGCCCAGTGTCGCCTCCCAGGCTGCTCTGGGTGTATTTCCTGCGACGCACAGCACAAACGTGCCACCGCAGCACGGCAGCACCTGACAGACGTACCGCCACCACAGCCAGGTCCCCGCGGTGGCACGCCGTAGCTCACCCGCCCCCTCACCTTCCCTGCGACTGACACTGCAACCACTTCACATCGGCTGGAAATAATACAAAGCAATAGCGATGCCCCAAACGCTCAGCCGGCTTCACTTGAGGGTGCGAGAGCCTCCGGCCGCCTCTCCCCGCTCCCGAGGAGGGCACGGAGCAGGCAGGCTTGCGCGGCAGGCCCAGGTGTCTACGAACTGATTAGGAATGACATTTGACTTTACCACATAATAAAAGTTTCCACTTATGACCTTTTCTACATTTATTCCACGCATTCTAAGATTTCATTCAGAAAGGTCATCAGCAATCTTTTATCACCAGCAGCAGGGCGCAGATGCTATATTTATCATAGAGGGTTCAGGCAGTGCCAAACTTTGGAGAGACTCAACAACTAAATCGCAGAGGTAGCTCCGAAAGCCAGAAGACCTCTTTTCACAAATTGCTTTTTCTAGCTGCTAGTGCTGCCTGCTCACTGACAAACTCACGAATCAGGAACGTGGCAGAGACATCGACTGATCTGGAAGCAAAAGAAGAGGGTCGACTGGCTCGCGTGTCCCACGGAGGGGCAAACACCGGCACGTGCGGCCAGCGGGACCCGCGGAGCACGCTGCATCGCCAGACCCGCGAAGGTCTCACCGCGGGTGGGAGGCTCCCATCGGGACGGGCCGCAGGCTCCCACCCAGCTGCCGGCCGCGGGCCTGAGCTCCGGCCGGGGCGCTCCAGCCAGTTCAGCCCGGCTCCCGTGGGACATGTTGTTCCTCAATCCTGAACGCCCAGAAGGCTCAGGCACCTCTCGCAGGAGCCCGTGTCCGGCCGAGGGACTCCTGGGAACAACGGTCCCGACCGCAGACACCCAGAGCAGCCATCCCGAGACGCTGCAACGGTGCCGCGCTGGAGTGCGCGGCTGCACGATGCCAGGGTGCTGCTCTCGGCCACGCTGGGCTGCAGCTGCACCCAAGGGCTCAGGTGCAGAAGCAAAGCAGCTCCGCAGAGGTTTCCCAGGAGGGACCAGGCACGAGCCCTGCCGTGGGACCGACCTCGCCAGTGCAGCCGCCAGCCCGGCAGGCTCAAGCATGGATGTAGCCAGGGCCACGCTCCTGCATCGGGGTGCGGCGGCCACCAGGGACCTGGCCAGGCCGCTCCAGTGTCCCCACGCCACCCCAGCTGTCCCCCAGCATCCAGGACATCTGGGCTCCTGCCGCTGCGGGAGCGCTGCAGCCCCGTCCGCTCTCGTTAGCCTGTCCAGACGGAAACGCGGAGGCGCTGCCGAGCGCACGGTCCCTCGGGGAGGCAGCGGGCGTCAGAGCCGATTCCAGCAGCCCAGCGAGCTCCTGCCGTGGGAGGTCCGCAGGGGCGGCCACGCTCTCCCGGGCTCGCGCTCAGGCCACCTCCCTAATGAATTGCATTAATTGAAATCACATCCTTGATTATCTCTGCACCCTGTAATGTCATGAGGAATGGACGCATTGGCCTTGTTCCTCGTAATTATGGATGTTTCACACAACATTAAGTTCCTAAGAGCAGACACTTTTGCGGAGCACCCTATGAAATGAAGATTACTGCACTTGAAACAAGCTGCCAACTTCATTTAATTAAAACTCCAGCAAAACTTCCCTCTTGCTGCGGGTGCCCAGGCTGATGCCCTTCCTCCCCACGCGCTCGCGCGGGCGCCGCTCTGCAGCCGCATCCCCGCGGACCTGCTTCCGCGCGGTGGAGCAGCCCGCGTTTTGTTTGGAGCTGCACTTTGTTTTCTCCCAAGGTACCTGTGAATCACGAAATGTCAGCTGAGCAGCCCGGAGAACATGACCCAATTATCCGAGCCTTGCAAACGGCCCCCTCCACGCAGGAGAGCTGCTGCAGCGCCCGGCCCCAGGAGCCGCCAGGAAGAGCAACAAGCACAACTAGCCGGAGTTAATCAATTCCTCTTAATGAAAGTGTCAGTCACAGGTTTCTGATTTGGGCTAAATAACGATTTCCTCGTTCTTGTCTCTTCTCTTCCTTTTGTACGTGGGATCTCAATGAAAATCCACCAGTCAGGATGAAAGGGGGAGAAACAGGCAAAAAGAGAGGGTTTTTTTTGCATTTAACATGCAAAAAAGCTAGTGAAAACTCAAAGGTGACGAGGGACTAAGATGTTGATTTGAAATTTCACCAGCTTTTAATTTGGTTAAAAACAGACCGTGTCTATATAGTTGCACCCTTGTTATCAGACGCCCGTGTTACTGGATGTGCAAGACAGGCTCGCGTTGCCCCGGGTGTCAGAGGTTACTGTTCTCGTTAAATATCCATCTAGAGTAATTCAGGTGAACTTAGAAAGCTCGTTTTTCAGCAGCTGACTTATCTGGGAAAATAAACATATAGCCTTCGGGTATACGTTGAAAGAGCAGCTCAGTGCAAAAGCTGTGTACAGCATTTTCCTTGTTTAAAGAAATCTGCTCCTCCGAGCGTTGTCATCTCTAATACAGTAAATTGAGAGTCATCAGAGAAAGCCAAGAATGTGCTTGGGAGCCGAGGCCCGGCATGCTAAGCTACGCTTTTAGTTACGCTTCTGGTTATGTGCAGGGCGTGGGCAGGGCAGGCGTGCGGTCCCTGCAAAAGCCCACTGCTCTCTAGCGTTCGGAACCCAGCGCTTCCCGGCAGCGAGCCGGCCGCGGGAGCAGGGAGCGCGTTCCTGCGGGAAGCGGCGATTCGCGCCCGCCTCGGCGGTGCAGCCGCAGCGCCTGGCTCCGCTCGCCCTGCTCCGGGCCGCGGCCGCGTAAGGACCAACCTGAAACGTTTGTTAGGAGCAGGGCTCCAGCTTCCCACGGCCAGGCAGCCCCGCGGGGCATCGCGCCGCGTATCGTGCTCGTTCCCACCGCACCTCTCATCCCCAAGCCGCAGCCCTGGCTACAACGCTGCAGCCAGCTGGGATTTCACCTTCGCTCCCCTTTTCCAAACCGCATCCGGAGAATGGGATTACGGGAGAACTAAGCTCGTTCCTCGCCGAGGCCAGGCCACCGGCCTGCCGACCGCCGTCTCCTCGGCGAGCAGCCGGGACGCGGCCGCTTGGCACCATCGCTTTCCTCGCAGCCTCCTCCGCGCCCAGGAGCAGGGGTGGTTGGTGCCCACGTGCACCCACGCCCGCACCAGCAACGCAGGTGGTGGCCGTGCCGCGGCCCCAGCAGCGCCGCGAGAGCCCGCGGCAGCCCTGCTCCGGCCGGCAGCGACGGCAGGCAGCGGCCGAGCTCTGCTGGTTGCAGCGACGGAGCAGAGATTATTTCCGAGACGTAACCCCGACCTTGACGGCAGCGTCTCTTTTGCTCCGTTAGGTTTTGCGTTTCCTCGAGCGATGTTACAAAGCGCAGAACTCGTCAACTGCTCAGAAGGTGACAGCGAACAAAATACGTTTCCTTCCTGAATCACACTTGGAGCCAGAAGCTCAGCTGGTGACGGGCACCGTGGCTCCACGGCAATCGGCAGCACGGAGGGCAGGCGGCTGTCGCGTCCCCTCCCCGACAGACAGCGAGGAGCGCGTCGTATCCGCCGGAGCGCCCAACGTTTTCTATTTTTGCTTTTTGGTGAAAGCAGCTTGGAGCTAAACAGAGTTATTTTTCAGGGGAAAGCCCCAAACATATGATAAAATGCAAACCGGCAAAATTAAAAAAAAAACCCTTACGTTTCATCAGTGTGCTAGCTGCAGGTTCAAAAGCTATTTCACGACAGTTCTGCCTGGTTTTCCTGCCTTCTCAGATTCCTGTTCAAACACGTAACCCCTCGCCAGGCAGAGGAGAAAGACGAGGAGGAACGGGAAGAGCGCGGCTGCGCGGCGACGGAGGCCACGGGAGAGCGTCGCGTCCTGTCCCAGCTGCGACTCCGGCTCTCGGGGGTGGTCCAGGAGCAAAGATAAAGCAGCTTCCCAGGCAGTAGAGTCTGGTAACAGTAATCGCGAGCTCGATGAGCTGTGCCAGTCTGGATGCTGAGCTATTATAAGGGGCCCAAGAAAGCAACAGGGAAAAACACCCGCTCGCTCTGGAGCGCTGTGAGACGCGCTCGGGCAGCGCGGGCTGGGCACCCGCACGCGCCCCGGGAGCAGCCTGGCCCCTCGCCCGGGTGGGGGTCGGACCTCCTTCCTCCCGCCCTGCCCTTAGGGGAAACCACCCTCCTCGCGGCTGCAGACTCCCCTTCCCGGGCGGGTGGGCTCATCCCCCCCCCCCCCCGGGCGACACGGACACAGCACACGAGCGGCACCGGGGGCTGCGACAGCTCGTTTTGGGGACTCGTAAATAACGTGTGGTCCGTCGCCGTGTGCGTGGGAGGGGGAAGGGCTGGCTCTGCACGCTCCCGGGAGCAGGGCCAAGGCAGCGGGAAGCCCAGCAGGCTCTGTTAGGCACCAGTGGCTTTAGAAGTACGAAGGAAAAATAAAGGGGATTGACGGATGGATAGAGAATTCAAAAGCCCTGAAATATTTCATCCGAAGCCGCCTCCAGGTGACTTCAGAAAATGTTACATCTAAATCAGGTTCCCAGATGGCCCAGGAACCAGTGTAAGTTGTGTTTTCCGCTCGTCCCTTACGCTTTCAGGCGAGCCGTGATTTAAAGGGTTTATGTTCAGAATAAAGGTGCCGCGACGCGGAGCCTGCAGCGCTGGCAGCCCCGGAGCGCGCGACCGCAGAGCTCTCCCAGAGCTCTTCCCGGGTATTTACAGGCCTGGGAAGCTGCTCCAGCAAGGCTGAAAGGAAGGACAAGCAAAGCTCCCTCTTCTGGTAGCGTTGCAGAGGGAAAGGCAGAGCCTCGCACCTGGAAGCCACGAGGGACCGCGGAGCGATGCAGAAGAGCATCCCCCGGGGACGGACCACACGAGGCACAAGCACCGTTTTATCAACGCTCGAGGTCCTGCCAGCGCAGGACGCTGGGCCGGCAGCCTTCGCCCCGGACCAGGAGCACGTCCGGCATGTGCTACCGCAATAGGACAAAGGGGACAAGAGCGGAAGGCCTGAAAAACGCCACAGGTCGCTCTTTAACCCAAAGAGCCCAGTCGATAGGGAATGGGTGCCTGACGCCCACATCTGGTTTTGTGACTATAAAACATTGGATGGAAACGGTGTTTCACAGCAAACAAATCCCTCTCCATCCAAACTGGAACAAATTGCAATAGTCGTAAAGCTCAAAGGAAAGTTTAAGGGCAGCTGGAAGAGGTAAATAGATGTGAGCAAGGAATTTATTCAAGAGGAGGCCTGCAAAAGGATTTTAGGTAGTGTGAAAATTAGGGCCACAAATTCAGCTCTACCATTCAAGAAGAAAACCTGACCCAGGTGGTTTTGCTGAAGGCTGAATGGCTGCAAAAACCCTTCTGTTATTCTCAGGTTTGGAAATGCAGCAGCAAAATGCCTGGCTTTGGTGCAAAAATCTCCTTATTACAGGCTTCTCCCATTGATTTTATTTTTCCACATATTTAGTGCTGCAGTTTTGCTTCTGCTGCTAAAGTTTTTGGGCACAGGTCCAAATTTAACAAAGAAAACAACACTGCCGACTGTCACCCAGGCCGGCCTTGCCTGCCTTTCAGAAGTGACAGCCACTGTCTCAGGCCCCGGGGAAGAGCAGAGGTCGCGGAAGATGCTATCCTGTGCCCTGCAGGCTCCGGCAGGCCAAACATGTTCAGAGCATCTGTCAGATCTTAAGTAAAGTGGGAAGGCTTTTCTTTAAAAAAACATATATTTTTCAAGTCATTCAACTGTGATGTTGCAAATGCTCCAACTTCACTGTGAAATACCACCTTGTGAAAGCTGCGATCCCTGGCAGAGGTCCCCAAGATCCCAGAGCTTCCAGGGATGGCTCGCTGCTCCCGAGGCAGAAGGCAGCACACCGGTGGGCTTCGGGCTCGTGTGGCTTTTGTGCAGGTCTTGTGTTGGCTCTCTGCAAAGCATGTGCCCAGCCAAATGTTTCCAGGCAAGAACATCAGCAAAGGTTACGACGATTTCCAAACATCCCCGCGGCGTGGTCAAGGGGAGCCAACCTGTTCGTGCTGGAGCTGCCCGTGACCTTTTCTGATCAGACACTAAGGAAACGCTGTGCTGCCGATGCACTGAAACGCAAACACACCATGGTCACAGCCCCACAGGGTCAAACATCTGGGAAGGCATCTGAGTTAACACAGCAAAGGAGGGTATCCAAGGGGACTGGGATCTGTTGGGAAGTGTCCCGTGGGCACCGCGAGCAGCCAAAGGCACCGTAAGAGAGACCCAGAGTTCACCTTCGCCGTGGGAACTCGCACCCTCTGCCGCGGGCGGCTGCTTCGGCACCGCGGCAGCCGGGCGCCCAAGGCGCGTTCCTCTCCCGCAGGCTGCGGGGCCTCGGGAGCCCGCCACGTCTCGCGCCGGCTTTGCCCGCAGAGGCAGCACGCAGTATTTCAGCAGTTTGACCAACGAACATCTTAACTCGATGATTGATGGACCAAATGTTTTAGCGTGAATTATAGGCCTAACATGATGCTAACAGTTATTGATTATAAAATAAGTCTTCCTCACTGAGGCCTTCAGAAATCTTTGAGAGAATGAAAGCTATATTTTAAATATTAACTGATTGAAATATAGAATAAATGACAAGGGGCAACATTTTGCCGCTGCAGGACTGGGAAGCTCTGCACGGGATGCAGGCACCAAGCGCGCAGGAATCCCCCTCCAGGGCTCCCGGACCGAGGGCTGTGCCCAAGGCCCTCCTGCGCATCCGGGGAGATGCGGGGGCGCTGAGGGCGGGTGAGCAGAGCCACCTCCTACCCCTCTTCTGGATGGGGCAGGACAGCCTGGATGTGCTTCCCGAGTCCCTGGCAGGGTCCCACGGCACCTTGCAGCACGGCAGGCTCTAGCACCGCACACCACCCCGGAGCCCTGCGAGGGAGGAGGGTGCCTGGAGCCGTGCCTCCCCTCCCTCCCGCACCAAAGCCCAGCGGTGACACCGGGGCTCAGCCAGGCAGCATCTGCAAGGTGGCCACCAGGCACAAGAGCTGCTGTTGCACAAACTTTCCCACTGCTGACACAGAGCCCAATGAGCTGCTCCAACTGCACCACGGAGTGATTTGGAGATAACAATTACTACATCTGTCCTGATCCAGTATTAAAATGGCAATGCAATAATCACCAGAAACACAACGGGCATCAACATAAAAGGCCTCCAGTGGGATGAGAAATATATGGATGCAATCATGCTGCTACACCCTTTCCCAGTCCACTGGAACAACAGTATGACATTAATGCAATTAGTGACAAATAGATGTTAAAAGTGTCAGAGATAATAGCAGCTGCAGCCATGTTTTTTTGTTACCATTCAAGCAAGATTGATTTTTAAATGGGTTTTTCATAGGAAAAGTAATATGCTGCATAAAATTTGATTAACTGGAGGTTTCCACTTACTAATCTGGAGAAAATTATTTCCATTTCCTTGTGCGCATACTCAGCTCTGCAGCACCAGGCCGAGCAGGGGGAATTGGCTTCTAGCAATCTCACAAAATGCTCCAAAGGACCAAGCTGGGGACCCGCAGACCTGGCGCCTGCTCTAGCGCAAGGCGTCCTACCCGCAGGCAAGCTGGTGCTGGCAGTGCACGGATGGGAGACACCCCGGGTGAGCACCTGGGTCCACAGGATGACTCTCCTGCAGATGTATCCGCCCCTAGCACGGAGACGGTGGTGCATCCTTGGAAGTGCCATACAGGCACAGGGAAATCCAAGAGCGGAGCTTTTTCTGGGCATCCACCCATAGCAGCAGATAAAGCAAGAGCGAGCTAAGGTGCAACGTTCCCAGAGCGAGTCACGGGCGAAGCCCCGGCACCCCAGGGCGCTTGGGTGGCCTCAGGCTGCTCCCCGCGTCCTGGTGCCATGCGGAGAGGCAGCCCCAAAGGATTTCTGTCAGTTTAACTCATCTGGGCCATTACAGTCAAAGCCTGAAACAAAGGAAGGACATTTGCACTTTATTCTCCAGTCCAATAAGCAGCAGAAACTCAGAGTATTGGCAGTAATAATGAAGTTTAAATAAATGATCCCTCCTGACTGCTTGCTGCCACCGCAGCGCATGATGGATCGTTCATTAATACACATGAAGACCTCGGCGATCGCTCCTATTGGCAGCCCCGGTCGCACGGCAGCTTTAGCCCAGCACCACCATCAATCTCGGCCGAGCAGCTGGCAGCTGCCCAGGAACCAGCCGGGGCTGCCTGGGCCTGGAAGCCCCCCCGGGGGCACCTGGCCACCGCAGGGGCAATGCCAGGCGGGGGCCGTACGGGAGCTCCACTGTCCCAGGCCGTCCCTGCGCCCGGGGGGGGACAGTGCTGCTTTGGGTGGCCGCAGGCAGCTGGAGGCTGGCACGGGCACCCTCGGGCACGCTCCCGAGCCAGGGGGCATGTCGGGGTGCGGGACACACACACGCGGGGCAGAGAGCACCGTGATGGGCGACATGGGAGCAGTCCCCTCACCCTCCCGCCCCACTGTCCGGTGGGCGCAGAGCCCTGCACAGCCTGGGGATGCCCCTCGCCCTGCTCAGCACAGGCCCTTTCGGACCTTCGCCCCATCCCCGCGGCGGGTGAACGGGCGGACACCGGGCCCCCTTGCAAGGCGGCTGCTCTCACCGCAGACCCTCTGCCCGGCGGGCTGCTCAGCAAACGCAGGCCCGGCCCTGGGAGAGCCCTGTCTGCACCCGGGTGCTGGACGCAGCCGGGGATGGAGCTGCACCAGGGCTGGACGCACCAGGGGGACAGGTCTGCACCCGGGGGACCCTGGCCGGTACCCGGGGGCTGCAGCTCGGGCCGCCCCCGCCCGAC
>PTFA01000211.1:1138058-1182732 GCA_003342895.1 Casuarius casuarius
GCCGGCCCCGGGGCTGCGCCGCGACGGGGTCTGCGCCGCGACGGGCGGCCCTGGGGAGAGGCGAGGGCGGGACGCGGGCTCGCTGCTCCGCTGCCTCCCGGGCGGCCCGGCTGCGGGTCACTTCACCCGTCGGTGGCTGGCAGCAGTGTCCTACCGCTGCCTTCGCGGGTTAAAGCTCTCGAGCAGCCTTAGCTTGGCCACGCTGTCTGATTGCCCCCAGCCCTCGCTCCGCAGGGACCCTCTCCCCGTGCTCGGCTGTGGCTCTCCCCAGACTTTTCTGCTGACCCATTTCAGAGCACAGCCCCTCCGCAGCAGAGGCTGCAGCAGGTAGCAGCCCCCAGAGGAAGAGGAAAGGGAAGGAGGGAGGACAGGCACTGCAGCGATAGCCCCAAAGGGCATCTGCAGCCTCGCCTAAGTCCCATTCTCAGGTTCCCTGCTGCTGAGCCCCATCATGCTGCACCCTCAAGGGGGGCACGGAGGGGAACATAGCAAAGCCCTGACACCAGCCTGCCTACGGGAGAAGGCAGGAGGCCTAAACATGCAGCCCCTGCCCCAGCAGGGCAGCAAGCAGAGACTGCAACAGCAACCCATCTCTCCACAGCTGCAAAAAACCTAAGATAAAGACTCAGAAGGAAAGCTTGCATATTACCTTTTTAAAATACACTTTGAATCGAAGCCCTACTGCTCTGGAGAAAGTCTGGCCAGAAGGAGACAGAGCCCTGCCTCTCCCCTTCACAAATTCTTCCCCGTCAAAACAAGAGCCTTTGCTCCAGTCCCCTTTTATAGCCTGCTGCCCAGGCTCTTCATGCGGCTCACCTGGGAACGTCCTGCCATGAGGGCTAATGCGGAGGTAACAGCAGGTTTCGCTAATCACCTGACCCTTTCTGCAAGCTAGTGCTGTGCACCTTGTGCTTCTGCTCATCAGCCCCCAGGGAGTCTGTGAAGAGGTTTCATAGCAGCAGACCTCTTCTCGCACCCTCTGCGGTAATGAGCGGAGCAGCGTGGAGCTGGGCTTCAGCTGCGCTGCCGTCCACGCTGGCTAGTGACTCCTCTGGGAAAGGGACAAGAAATACAGCAGTAGACTGCCTGCTGCTGAGCCCTAGGGCAATCGCAGGTTGCCCTGAAGTGCCAAGATCACCAGTGCTGTTAGTTTGCTGGGTTTCTGCCTTGTATGGAGAAACACGTGGCTGTTTTGTAGTAAGCAAGCTCATGTGTCTGCAAAATGCACGGCAAGCAAAGAGGCGGGTTGTGAGTCCCCAGAAAGCCGCGTGCGAGGTGGCTGAGGCGGTGCGTGAGCGGGTGCTGCCCGAGGCTGCAGCTCACGCGCCCGCCCCGGCTCCGGCTCCGGGAACCTCGAGGCCACCCGGGGTGCTGGAGAGGCCCGTGTCCCCCGAGCCGCTGCCGCCGGCGTGGGGCCGAGCCCGGCCAGCCCTGCGCGGGCCCCTCCGTGCTGCGCCCGCCTGGCAGCCTGCAGCAAGGCAGGCGAGCAGCCCTGCTCCCGGCGCAAGGCTGGAACCCCGCCGGCACCGCGGGAGGGGGCACAGCCGGGGACGGCCCGGGCGCACCGAGCGCAGCGCTAGGTGCGGACTAGGAGTGTGCAGGACGCGCCTGCTCCAGCCGCAGCACCGGCATCGCACGGCCCCTTCCCGGCACCCACGAGCTGCCGGTGTCCCGGAGAAGAGCGCGTGCTGCCGGTGGCCCTCGGCAGGCGGAGGCGCCCCGATGCCCTTCCCGGGGCCGGAGCTGGAGCTGGAGCTGGAGCCGTTCCCTCGGCGGCTGCGTGCCGGCGCGGCGCCGCGGTGATTGAGTGTGCTGGAGCCCCAGCTCCGTCACACCGCCCGGGTATATGGGTGCAATATACTCACGCAGAGCAAGGCTGGGGAGCAGTTACATCTCCTTTTATCTCCTCTGCCTGAAGGAACAGGAAGAAAAGCAACTTTCTGTTCTGGGCTTTGGTGCTCTTTAATTTTGTGCGGCACTTTATTACCATGGTGAAAGATGCTCTTTAAAATCCCCGAAGAGATGGATGGAAGCTCTCAAACCCCAGTGATCAGGGTCAGCTCCCTCGCCCAGGACGAAACAGCGGCGGTACCTGCAAGATGCGGGGAGGGAACCCGTCCCTCTGCAAAGCACCGTGTGCCCTGTGCACCCCCCCCCGGGGGGGCCTGGTCCCCAGCCCCAGCGGGATGCCCCAGCCTCGGGGAGTGCCCGGTCCCCACCATTCCTGTTCCCCTGCCCTGTCCCCACCATTCCCATTCCCGTGCCCAGTCCCCACCATCACCGTTCCCGTGCCCAGTCCCCACCATCGTCATTCCCGTGCCCAGTCCCCACCATTCCCATTCCTGTGCCCAGTCCCAACCATTCCCGTTCCCTTGCCCAGTCCCCACCATTCCCATTCCCCTGCCCTGTCCCCACCCTCGCCGTCCCTGGGCGCTGGAAGGGGTGCTCCAGGTGGATGGATGGCTGCCTGCTCAGGAGGGGCTTTGCGGTGGCTGGGGCAGACGCTCTGGGTCGGCTCCAGGAGTGCAGCTCCCGGGGGGCCGTGGGGGGCTCCTGCACCGCTTGGGGCCCCGGGTGGGAAACCGGAGGCTGCTCCTCCCGGCGCTGTGGCCGGCTGCTGCGGAGCGGCTGCCAGCGTTTCGGAGCCGCCGCTTGCCGCCTCGTTGTTTGATTCCCGAGCAGCAGGCAACGGGCGCCTGCTGCGATAGTTCAAGTTGTGTTTGTTTCTGCTGCTCTTCCAGCTGAGAAATTCACTCCATGAACTTTTCATCCTCTTCTCCTGGGGAAGAAAAGGCTGCGGCTGGTGAGGCGCGTGGCGGGGAGCGGGGTGTTTACTGTCTGCTAGCGAAGAGGCTTTTTCAGCTGCATTAACCGTGCAGGCTGGGGAACCGCGCAGCCCGCCTGTGCCCCGCTACTCGCAGCCCTGCGGAGCGGCGACTGCCGCCATCCCCGCTGCACCTCGCGGTGCCGGCGAGCCTTTCCCGGGGCTGACACGGCGGGCGCGGGGGAGAGGGGGGGCCGCCGCCTGCCCTGTTGCAGCTAGCTGGGGTAGCTCCTGCGTGGGAGGGGAGAGGAACGTGGGGGGCAGGCTGTGCAGGCCGGCAGGCCACGCGGGGCACAGGGGTGCGGGGGCGTCAGCAGCAGCCTGCCCCACGTCGGAGCTTGCTGCCCCACGTCGGAGTGTGCCACCTTGCATTGCAGCAGCCTGCCCCACGTCGGGGTGTGCTGCCCCACATCGGAGCATGCCTCCATGCATCCGCGCATGCCCCCGTCTCGGTGGGTGCCAGGCTCGCGGTGCCAGCACTGTGGGTGTCAGGCTCGCGGTGCCAGCCCCGTGGGCACCAGGCTCGCGGTGCCAGCGCCGTGGGTGCCAGGCTCGCGGTGCCAGCCCCGTGGGCACCAGGCTCGCGGTGCCAGCCCCGTGGGTGCCAGGCTCGCTGTGCCAGCCCCGTGGGTGCCAGGCTCGCGGTGCCAGCCCGCCGGGCCGTGCAGCCGGGGCAGCGGCAGCTCGGAGCGCAGCTGGGTGCAGCGCGGCTGGAGGTGCGACGGATTAGCATTCGCGTCCCATCCCCGCTAATAGATGGGAGCGCGGGAAGCACGGCGCCTGCACCTGTCGTTTCATTACGCTTTGTTAAGCACCCTGTAACTATGACCGATGGCACTTCCCCGGGCGGCTGCCGCTGCGTGCGTTCCAGTCGTATTTTTGCTGGGCTGGCACCCCTCGGAGCTGAGCAAAGGACAAGTGTAGCTGTGTAGAGACATTAACTTGGGCTCCTGGAGTGATGCTGAGGGAGCTGCCGCGAGAATAGCAATGGGCTTGTAGGGAAACCCGGAGCAGGGGAACCTCTACCCGCAAAGCCGTCGCGGCCCGGCTTGCTGAGCACCTGATGATCCCTCGCGCCGTGCCCGGCGCCCAGCTCTGCGGAGCTCCTGTGCACAGCTCAGCAGGCGCTGAAACGCGCGGGCGACCCGCTCCCCCGTGCACACAGACCTCCCTGCCCACGGCGGCCAGGACCCGGCCTTGCCCCGGGCGCGCGGCGAGCGCAGCTCCTCGTGCCGCGGGCACGCTCTCCGAGCAGTCCGGCCTTCCCAGCGGGAGCAAGCGCGGAGGGGCCGGGCTGGTGACGGCAGCTCCGGCTGCAGCTGCCCCTCTGCCTGCGGCTGCAAAGGCGGAGATGGCTCTCCAGCCGTGTCATGGCTCCGGCGGTTTCTGCAATGTCAAAGCCAACTTTAGAGCTGGTTCTTGTTTTATTTGCTTGGCAGCATCCTGCAGGCCCCGGAGGATGAGGCCGTGAGCCCACCGTGAGAATCGTCAGGTCCTCGCTTTGCAATGAATCAGCATCTCATTGCATTTGTAACTCATCTTATCAGCTTAATACAATCCTTATCCAGAAAGCACAAATCCAATTCCTCTGGAGAGATGCGTCTAATTAGATTAATTAATCTACTTGCACTGGAGATCTGAACTTCTTTGGGGCAAACTGCTCTCTGAGCCCTGAGCTGGTCTCGCTGAACTGGAAACGAAGGTGGAGAAGGAGCAAAAGCACCACTGAGGCGGGGAAGCCCCGGCACTGCCCCTCCGCCGGGCGGGGGTCCCGGGGCTCTGCGCGGGGGCCGGGTCGCGGCCGGCCGGGGGAGCCGCTGCCGTCGCCCAGACCCTGCCACCCGGCCGGCGTCGCCGAGGAGTTGGGTTTGGTGTGCTTGAAGGGGGGGCTTTGCAGGGGGCTTTTTTCCAGTAGTTTTCTGATTTGCCCCATTTATTACACAGATTTTGATGAGTAAATTTGCCACATCAAGCCAATCTTACTCCCAGCAGAGCCCCCTGTGCGCTAAACCGCAGTGGGCTCAGAGTGATGATGCTCTAATTGCCGCTCAGTATGGGCACACCTATTTTTAGCCATTATCTTTAGAGCTGCCAAGATAAAAGCTTTGGAAAATTAATAGTTTCGCTCAGATATTTGCTTAATTATGCTGAGACGATGGCATTGGTTGCACGAGGGGTAAGGAAGCAGCTGGGGAAGCGGGACGGGCAGCACGGGTTCCCCTGCAGCAGAGCGCCCCGGGGCCGGCCCGGGGAGACGTCCGGAGATGGTGGTCGGCTCCCGGCTCGGCACCGGGTCCTGCGAGCCAGCGGGTTTTCCGGCCTCGGTTCCCCCGGTGTTCGTGGGGACGGTAACTCTCCTGCATCACCGTCGGGTGCTGGGAGGGAGCCGGAGCCGGGGGCACATGGCAGGTGGCAGCGGAGAGCCTGCGGACATCGCTCTATGGCGGCAGTGCCGGGCAGGACGGAGGCGGAGGGTGGTCCGGCGGGTGGTCCTGCAGGTGGTCGTGCGGGTGGTCCTGCGGGTGGTCCTGCGGGTGGTCCTCCTGGGTGGTCCTCCTGGGTGGTCGTGCAGGTGGTCCTCCCGGGTGGTCGTGCGGGTGGTCCGGCGGGTGGTCCTCCCAGGTGGTCCTCCCGGGTGGCGAGAGCGGGGTGCGCTCAGCGCGACTGCTCTGCGGAGCTGGCACCGGCTCTCGTGCGGGTCCAGGGCAGGGGGTGTCCGCCAGGGCGGGCGGACGGCAGAGCCGGGGCACTCGCTGAGCACCGTCGCCAGAGCTGATCCAACTTCTGGCGAGGACTTAAAAATACCATTAAAGTTTGTATTCAGATAGGCTCTGCCTGCTCCTCCTCGCATACGGTTAAAGAGGTGATTTACGATTTATCAGCAAGTGTCAAGATAACCTGTGCAATTCACAATCCAAGTGCAAAGACCAGCACAAAATGACAGCCGCAGCGTCCATGGAGTCACATGTTTTATGCAAGTAAGTACACGAAAATTGCAATGTGCTTTTCTGCTATTCAGGCTGAAGGGCTCCTTTAATGCAGACCGTCTCCTGTATCAGAGTGAATGTTTTCTTTCATTATTCCTGGTTATGAAGCCTATTTTCATGTTATTTGTCATTTGTGAAGCAATTTGGTTTAAAGATGGCTTGAAGCTTTTGTACTGAGCAATCAGGGAGAAAGTAGGGAAAGAATAACTAAGGAGAATACTGGGATTCTTCCTCCACTCTTACACAATCGAAGGTGGCAGAGCTGCCCGGTCGCAGGGCAGGGATCCGTGCGCCGGCGATTGGATTGCGTGAGCGCCCGGAGGCTCAGACGATTTATGGGCCTGTGGGTTGCAGGCGAGGGGGCTCGGGCTGTGCGGATTTTACCTTCCTGAGAACAAACAGCACCTCTGGGACAGGCAGGGGATTTAAGTGACTTTGGAGCCAGCAACTTTCTGCAACTCACAAATTTGGACTTAAGAGCCAATCAATTGTGCAGTTGTTTTCTCACCACGAGAAATGGAGTATGGATCTGCGGGAGGAATTTTAGTGGGACTTTTTATCCTCCCATCTATAGCGGGGCTGCTGTTCCTCACGCTGCAAAGCCAGCCCTAAGAGCGTCCTGACACCCAGACCCCGCGCTGTCGCGGGGCTGATGTATCGCTCGCTCGGGGTAATACCATGGCACCGGCCAGCGGGAAACGGGGCAGAATCAATTCTCCAGCAAGTGTTGTTTGATTTTGTCATAAAACCCCTAATATTCTATATTTAAAAACATAGCTGCTCAGCTTTGAGCTGAAAGGCTGCAGCATCGACACGCCGTGGAGGACACCTGCGGCCGGTGAACGCCAGTCGATGGCGGCCCTTTTAGCACTTGTGGACGCTGTTGACAGCTCCCACCTCTGCCGGCCCTTCCGGAGGTGCCGCAGACGGCTCGAGCACCGGGCGCTTGGCCTGCAAACGCTGCTCGCCCCAAGCGGCTGAAGGCGCTTTACACTCAGCACGAGCAGCTTTGCTCTAAATACCGAGGTAAGGATCACAGAGCTTCCAGAAAGCTATTTTTATTGGCCCCTCGCAGAGAAATGGCATTGCAAGTCTGAAACAGCCACTGATGTAAAAGCAGATACAGGGGGAGAAGCGCCTGCGGAGGGGCCCCCCCGACGGAAGCACAGGATCCGTCGGCACCACACACATCTCAAAAGGTTTTCAGTCCAGTTTCAAGGATTTTATTCTGTCTCTTTGTAGTGTGTATTTTACGACTGAAGGAAGAAAGGGCGATGTGAACGGGGGGTTATGGAGCCCGCGGCAGGCGCGCTCCTGAGCGGAGACCTCCGTGGCCGGGCCAGTCCCGGGGAGCACGGCAGGCTCGGCCGGGGCATCCGCTCGCCCTCCTGGGGGGAGCCACGCTTCGAAGGGGCCTCCCGCCCCCGGTGGCTGTGAGCTGGAGATGGAAATCACGGGGATGGAAAAGAGCAGGGGTGGACGTGGGGAAATGTCGTTTCCCTCCACTCTTTCCTCCTCCTCCGGGAATGAAGCCTCGTCCTGCGGCGTTGCACGACCTCCGAGACCTTCCCGAGCTCCCTGCGCCGAGCAGGGGACCGCCGGAGCAAGACGAGTCCCTGCCGGCCACGGCACGGCGAGGGCACCGACGCGGGGCAGCAGCTTCCTCGGCAGCACGGCCCCTCGCTGCTGGCTGGACCCGGCACGTCACGCACAGAGAGCGCGACCCTCCCCGATCGCGGCAGGGACGCCAGCCAGGGCCGTGCACATGAGACGCGAGCCGGGCGGGAACCAGTTCATTCACAAAACAAAATGCTACAAATTGTCATTATTGTGCAACCTACCCGCGGGAACGGCAGCGCCGACGGGAGCCGGGCCGCGCCGGGCATCGGGCAGCTCCTCGGGGTGGCTGGGGGCAGGTAGACGTTTCCAATGAAATGCTCATCTCGTTGAAAACGGAGTTTCCTAAAAATGTTTGTTTTCAGCAAAAAAAGTTAATTTGCTTTCAACAGAAGTTTTGGAGGTTGCTCCTTTTAAGTAAGACCTGCATGTTTTTAATTTATCTAAGATTTATGCTTTTCAAGGATTTTCTTTTTTTTTTTTTTGAGATAAAGCTTCTTTTTCCCAGTGAGAACACAGAAACCCCCTGGCGACGGAGAGCTGTTTCCAGCTGGAGGAACGCCTTTGTTTCCCTTTCTGGGGTGTCGTGTTCCCGGTTCCCGAGACAGTGCCCCAGCTGCAGCCTCTCTGCAGCATCTCTCCATGTGGGAACGCGGGCGAGGAGGAGCCCGGGCGAGCGCCAGGGGAGGAAGAGCAGAGCGGCTGGTGGCTGGGCCGCTCCCCTTCCCCGGCTGCACCGTGCACACGGCAGCGCTTTGAGAAACCCCTTTGCGGTGGCTTTTTCCTCCCTGTCCCTTGTGTCCCCACGCTGCCTTTGCATCTTCCCACCCTTCGCTGTTTTCCCTGATCCCCACATCAAACGCTGGCTGAGAGCAGCGTAAATGGAAGGGTCCCCTTAGAAATGTGCTTTATCAAACTCGCCTTTCTCCCAGCAAACCTGCAATTAATTCTGTGCTGATTAAAAGTCTCTGCTAATGAAAGGAGCTGGTGGAGGTGAGCTGGGGCTCAGCAGGTAATAACTGCACTGGAGCATTTGAGAATTAATTGTAAAGGCAGCAAAAAGGTAAAAAAGCTGCAGTAAGCACAGCGTGGCAGTAAAGCAAAGCGCCCGCTCCCCGGTGCCGGTGCCGTGCCGGTCCCCAGCCTCGGCGGACGCGGCCCCGCAGGGACGTGCGGATGCTGCGGGGAGCGCGCCCGGCCCGATGCGGTGCAGCCGGCTGGGCTGAGCCTCGCGTCTCGGCTCCGCGCGCCGCAGCGCCCGGCGTTTTCCAGGCAGGGCCCAGCTCCGCCGTGCCTGCGGCCTCACCTGGGCGTCGCAGGGATCCCAACAGCATTTCCAAGGAGGAAAGCCGCAGCCTTTGCAGCTGGGCCAGGCGACGGCAGGGCCAGCCCCGCTCCTCTGCCCGGGGGCAAGGACGAGCTCCGGGCAGGAGCGCTCTGCCCCGGCTGGCGCTGCAAAGCCACGAGCGAACAAAGGAGCTGGAGAGGGGGTCGGTGCGTCCCAGCATCTCCGCAGACAGCTCAGAAATGGCAGGAAAGACCACAAAAGTCTGTACTTCCCTCATTCCCTGCAAATTGCTTGCTGAAGCCTCATCTTCGGCCAGCAGCGAGGGTAACTCGCCCCGAGAGCGGGCAGGTCCCCGGGGCTGGGGAAGCAAGAGGCGACCTGCCGCGATGGGGACCCCGGGGCTCTCCCCATTTGAGGCTGTGGAAGGACACTTAGACATTACAAATTCTTCTGCAAAACACATGCTCGTGGGTCTGTTAAAGATCACGTCTCTAGATTTACAGTTTGTCTACAGACAAAAAAAAGGCCCTTATGATTGAAAATTAAAGATACTGCTTCCCGATCATCATAAAATTGACTTCTAAAATAGGATACTTAATTAAATGTATCCATTCTTCTGATACTACTCACAAGAGTTAAGTCCAGAAATGGCACAGAGATACAGTGGGATAATGTATTCATGCGGATGGCTATCTTCCTCATAAAGGCATTATGAAAGTAGCAAAATTAATTGCATTATATTTATGTCAATTCTCTTATTTAACTTGGCTGCAAATGAAGTATTCTGTATTGAACTGCAACCCATTTTAATTTACAAAACCAGCTCTGCTTTGCTCAGTAGTATTGCAACTAATGAAAAATGACTCAGAGGAACAGATCTTTTCCATATGAATGCTCATATAGACCCAAACAGACAAGACATGAGGCAACGGCTTCCGAGGGCTGAGGCACTTCGTGAGCTGAGGCAAAAATAAGCTGAATTTTAGCTTGCTTTAAAACTTGCAGGAGAGCGAGGGCTCTTTCAGCAGCGGGCCCGTTTTGCGGCGGAGCAGCAGCTCGCTGCGCCTCGGGGCAGGGACCCGCCAGTGCTGCCAGGGTGCAGCCAAAGGGGAAGCAAAACGCGCGGTGGTCTCGCGCGAGGCTGCCTCGGGCCCGTGCGCAGCGCGGCCAGAGCCTCCCGGGCACAGCGGGCATGCCGGCGGGGCGGGATGCTGCAACACTGGGTCCGGGCGGCTGCCGGGATGCTGCAACACTGGGTCCGGGCAGCTGCCGGGATGCTGCAGCGCCGGGTCCAGGCAGCCGCCGGGATGCTGCCGCTCCGGGTCTGGGCGGCCGCCGGGAGGAGCAGGGCACTTGCCATCACCCCGGCGGACCTGCCGCAGCTGCCGGGACATGCCCTGCGCCTCGGGGTGCCTCCTGCATCAGCACCAGGCACTAATCGAGCCCCATGTTTCTGCACACGGAGGCATTCCTGAGTGTGCTCAAACATGGTAATTTATTATTATTTATTTACAAGAGACAGAATGTCTTCTGACCTTTCGGTCCCTGCCGGGCTTGCTCTGGAGCTGCTGCTCTAATAGCTCCTTGCACACCCGCAGAATGCAAAAGCGCGGCCCTGCAAGGCCCTGCTGCAGCCCGACGGCAGAAGGGGCCAGTGGGAGCCGCGGGAGGCTCCATTTGCACCAGCTGCGAGGAGCAATTAGAGCACGGCTGCGCTGCCGGGCGGCTCTGGCCCCGGCGGGCAGGGCGGCAGCCTCCACCACCCTCCTGAGTGCTTTGTGCGGTCTGTGCATCCCGCCGGGGCCCGGCCGCCCCCACCAGCACCTCCCTGCGCTTCCCGAGCAGCCAGGTGCTTTGCAGGATACCTGGCGGAGAGCAAACAGCCCTGCCCGCGACGCAGGCTCTGCCCCCGCGAGCAGCCCCTCCGGCACCTTCAGTAACTCCCCCCGTTAGGTTGCTGCTTTAGCGCTCGCCCGGCTCCCGCAGACGTCCTGCGCTTTCGCCCCCCCGGCTCCCCCCTCGGCACGCTCGGCAGGCTGCTGGCGGCCGGGGGCATCCGCTGCCGTGCTCGGGCTCGGGAGCTTTCGCTCAGGCCGTGTCACCTCCCTACTCTTTAAAATAACAGCAGAGAAGCTCTTGCTTGGATAACCCCGGGGTCTGGGCGCATTCGCTACCCCGCGCGCCGCGGCCGCCCGCGAGGGCCCCGTCTGCTCCGTGCTCCCGCCCGCTCTGCGCTGCAGAGCAGGACGTGGGGGGCTTGTGAAGCCCGGTCTGAGGCCCCCGGCACAGCAGGTAGGTGCGGGGCTGCGCCGGCTTTCGTCATCGGTGACAGCGTTAACGCTGCGAGGCTCACGGGCTCCGGAGAGCCTCCCGTGCCGGCAGCGGCGCATCTGCTGCAGACCCGCTTCGAGCCCGGGCGGCTCAGCTCTGTCCTTGAGGACGTAATGGAGCTGCTGAGGGGCACAAGCGCTGGCTGACTCGTATCGCCCTGCTTGGCACCCCGCCTCGCACGGTTATCCGGAGGGGGAAGGCGCAGGGCCGGGTCTCCGCTGCCTCCCCGGGCGCCGGCAGGGCTGGGTGCCGCGGCCGGCAGGGAGGAGAGGAGCACCTTCACCGCCTCCTGCCCGCCCTTCCGCCTCGTCCACGGAGCACGTCCTGCACCGGCTCTGAACACGCGTGCTCCTGCTCCTTCCCAGAGACGCTGTCAGTCCTCGGGGATGACGCGCTGAGCCCGTTTCGGCACTTCCCACCGAATGCGCTGGAGGGCCTGGTGCTCTGTGCCATGGCAGGGACCAGCTCCTGCCGCCACGCGGGACCCCCGGGGCTGCTGCCGGCCCCGCCGCGGCACTGAGCCCAGGCCAGCCCCAGTCCCGCAGCATCGGGGCCCGGGACCGGCCCGGTGGCGCCCGCGGTCTCCGTGCACGGCACGGGAGCCGGGGGGAGCAGGCACGCTCTCCCTGCACCTTCCCTGTGCACTCGCAGCCCTGCCCCGGGCAACAGCAATCAGCAGCATCCTAGAGCCGCCCTTAACGACGTGACAAATCCTATTCACACTCTTCTCGGGTGCAAAATGCTCTTGGCTGAGGAGCTGCAGGAACAGGCGGTTCGGAAAGGCCACATCATTAGGAGCTGCTTTCTCCGTCTGCACGGCTCAGAGGGAGGCAGGTCCTGCCCAGAGCTGCTTCTCCTGGCAGCTTTGCCCAGGCAACAGCAGACCGTGGCTACGCCGCGCTGGAGCTGCAGGGCACCCTGCCCGGGGGCACGCCGTCCCCCGCGTGCTCTCACCTTGCAGGAAACACGGCCGTGGGGCACAGCAAACGTGGCGCGGGCCGTGGGGCAGCTGGTCCCTGGCCAGCTCTGAGCAGCCTCGCTCACCGGTCCAGGCCCCGGGCGCGGGATCGGCCCCGTCTGCCCCTGCACGCACCGCGGCTCCGCGGCGTTTGCGCACACATTAACCCTCCTGCGCTTCGTCCCCTGGACCTGCCGCGGTTTGATGTCCCATTTCCCGGCTCCTCCAGCTGCATCCGCTTTGGAGACAGCCAAATGAAGAGAGATGGGGAGAGGAAAAAGATGTCCATAAAATGTCACCCTTCTCAATAGGCTCCAGCAGAGAGACACTGAAATCCATCATCTTGCAAAGCCATCTCTCTTCAAAATAGCCATCTCTGTTTTAAAGCGTGCAGTTTCTTCGAGTATCCAGAGCCTGTTGGACCCTGCAGGCACTGGGCAGCAGGGGTGAAGGTTTTCAGCTGGAAAACTGATGCAAATCCAACCAGCTGGAAGGGGAGGGGCGGCAGGTCAGCTATTCAGACCGGTCCCGACCCCACTCGATGCGGTGCAGAGCGGTGCTGGAGCAGGGCAGGGATCCAGGGAGGGCCGGGGCAGGTGCTGGCTGTGGCTGGGGGCTCGGGCATTGCACCTCTCCCCCAGAGAGACCCCCGGCGCCGGGCAGCTGCCGGGGAGCAACAACAGCCCCACCACCCTGCGGTGCAACCGGCAAGACGCTGTATCAGATTTCCTTAAAAATGCTCCCTCCAGCCCAGGCTTCTCGGGGAGATTCACGGCCGGGCTCCGCTCGCTGGGTGCCCTCCCGCATGCCCCGGCAGACGACCCGTCCCCGCTCGGACGGCACGCGTGCCGCTGCTCCAGCCGGGCATCCAGGCCGTTATGGACCAGCTGCCGGTGCAGGGACCAGGCGGGGCCGTGCTGGAAGAGAGGGAAAGTCGTGAACGCACCTTCTGCCAGCGAGGCCGACTGAACGGCTAATGCCCGGGGCGCTCGCTGCTGCCGAACAGCCCCCGTAACCCAGCCGGGTGCAAACCCACCACCGCCGCGGGTCCCGGAGGGTCCCGGAGCTGGGGGGCAGCGGACCCGCCACGACAGCCGGTGGCGGGCAGGGACGGGCAGCAGGAGGGACGGGGAGCAGGAGAGACACCTCCCCGCAGGGACTTCCGCGTGCACACAAATTCACATGGCCCAGACGCCGGGGCAGCCACCTGGTCCCCTCCCACCAGCAGCCCGGTGCGGCCTCCAGCACGGGCCAGGGCTGGGAGAGAGGCTGGGAGTGCGACGGGCGGAGGGTCCAGCTCCCTCCAGCACTGGGTGGCTTGGGGACCTCCCAGGGGATGTGTGGGACCCTGGGGACTGCTCACGAATGAACCAGGGCTCAGAGCTAGCTACGTTCCTCCTCGTTCAGGCCGTTCTCCTTGGGACGCTTCTTGGCCCCGTGCAGGATATCCCTTCCCGTCCGGCCGAGCTGGACTGCCAGCAAGGCCCACGCTCACCCGGGAGGGAGTCGGGACCTCCTCAGTCAAATCAAAAGCAAAAACCACCCTTTGCACTGTGGGCTGCCCACAGCAGCGAGAGCGCCCGGGCTCTGCCGCACCAGCACCTCGCTGCGCCCCCCCGGCACGCGCCTTTCCTCCGCTCAGCCCAGAGCTGCGTTTCCAGCAGCCCGACGGGGTCGGTCCTGCGTCACCAGCCCCCGCGGGCGCCGGGGCCCCGAGACGGAGCTGCTCCCGCAGCGCCACGGTCAGAGCTGGGGCGCACGGCCAGGGTCCGGCTGCCCCCTCCCCGCCAGCCCCGGTGGCTCCGCTGCCGCTGGCCGCATGCCCTGCTCCACACGCTGCACCGGCGCTGAGTGACACCGGGAACGTCGCCGAACGCACACGCTCAGATTTAACTCATTATCCTGTCAAGATTTTGGCATTTCAAATGATGCACAATTGCTTCAATTATTAGAATTGGGGTGTTTAGACAATTCTACCTATCCTGCTTTCCACCCTTTCCCCATGTCTGGCTTTTCAGGCCGTCAGACGTGCAATTCATGCACACTTCAGGCCCTCGGCGCAGGGGAGGGTTTCCTCCCGGTGCCTCCGTTCACCTGGTTGCTGCCGTGGCTTTCCCGGGCCCCTCGCGAGGCTCCCCGGCAGGGCTGGCGGGATGCAGGAGGCTCCGGCCCCGTGCGATGCATCGTGCCTGCTGCTCCGAAATGGGTAAACTCTGCTTAAGGCAGCGCTCATTCTGTAAGTGCCCTGCAGACTTGCAAGGAAATTAATAGCTCTGTTTCCTGCCTTTGTGGTGCAGAATTGTAATTCTTCACAGCGCTGTAAAGAGCTGCTTGGAGTGGTGCAGGGAGGGATAAATAGGAGCAAACTCTGCAAACGGAAATTTAGACCTGACCTCAGGAAAACATTTGTTTATCACAGCAGGACTGGCTAGAATAAAGAATAACCTTCTGAAGGCAGGTGCCCAGGCTCTGCGCAGGGAGCAGGCATTAGATGAAGCCATCTGAGCAATCCTGCACGGTGCTGGGGTGTGCTGCCAGACCCCCGTCAGTCCCACTCCAGCTCCGGGGATGAAAGCCCATCGTCCAGGGATGAGAGGCAAAGCCGGGCTGCTGGGAGGGAGGTGCCACCGTGCTAAGCGCGGCTGCACTGGATGCTAAGCCTCATCCCAGGACCGAGCTCCTGCCGGGCTGTGGGTGGGGAGGACCGGCTCCTTGGGGCCGCATCGCCAGCCCTGACGGCCGTACGGCACCTTCGCCTGCGCTGGAGCAGGGAGCGTCAGGGGGCGTTCAGCGGGGCGCCCCAGCTCTCCGTCGCTGCACGGCCTTGCTGCTGCCGGGCTCTGGGCGATGCCCCCGCTCCCCAGCTCCCCCCAGCCCCGGGGGCAGCCGCCAGCTCCTGCCAGAACCCGCGCTCCGAGCGGAAAGGCACCGCGGACCGCGGCGCTGCTCCCCGCGCGGGGAGGGCAGCGGGTTATCGGACGCACCCCGAGGGCGATGCTCCTGTCGGCAGCGTTTCTGAAGCGCACGGAGGAGGCTGCGACGCGAGCGGGCTGCACAGGAGCAGCTCCTGCCTCGCCGGGGGAGCCCCGCCGCCCCGAAACGGCCCGGCCACCGCCGGCAGCCGCCACGCGCACGGGGAGCAGCAAGACCCGGGAGATGTCTGCACCTCGCGTCAGACCTCCTCCCGGGCTCTGCAATGCAAGACTGACTTGAGCCCAGGCACCTGAGGAATCATGTTTCTCCCTAAGTCTGCTAGCATTAGATATCATCATATTACTGGTTCCCACAGAAGTGTCTCTCCTTCAGACGCGTGTCGTGATCTCGCTGTGGTCTCAGTCTCAAATCCCTCCCATGCCGCTATCTCTAGAGCTCGGCTACAGCTAGCACAGAGACTTATCTCCCACCATCAGCTCGTACCTGGCCCGTCCCTCTCGCTCAGCGCTTGCGAGGGGACACCCCGCCTGCCCGCCCAGGAGAGCGGCCGCAGCCCTCGAGACCCTCCACCCCCGCGGCACGAGGGAGCCCAGTCCTGCCCCGCGCCCAGCAGAGGCGCAGGGGCCGTGGACAGCACAAAGCCTCCGAGATTCCCCATTGCCCCACGTCACCCCAGAGCAGCTCTCCCGGCTGAGAGGACCCAGCTGTAGCACCAAGCCTCCTCACCAGCACTTTGCATCTCTGCACCGAGTTGCTTGGGCACCAGCCATTCCCTGGCCGGACTAGATGCTCCCGCGGGTCCTCCTGCCCATCCCAGCGTTGGTTCATGTTGCCTGCAAACATTGCTAGCCCAGGAGTCCCCAGCCCAGCCTCTGTCCCGAGGGACCCTGGCCCCCAGCGCAGCCTCCTCCCAGCCCAGCAGCAACCTCCTCCTGCCCCAGCTGAGCGCTGCTTTAACCGCTTCCCAGCAGGGCCGTGCAGCACCTGGGGGGCATCCGTGGGCTCCCCCCAGCCGCCACCCCCCAGCTGCAAGGCCGCCCCGGCGGGACCTCCTGCGCTTGCCAGGGCCTTGGCGAGAGCAAGACCTCCCACTTCCACCTCGCTCCATGACTATTTTACCCAAACCACCAGGTATTGATATCTGATGGATCTGTAAGTTCCCAGAAGCAACTTTAGAGCCTTTAAAAACTGCAGTTACAGCATTTGTTAATTCTAGTTCTTTGGGACAGTGGATGTTTTAATGCAGATTGCTTGAGAGGAGCTTAGACTTTTCACCTGAGCAACACCCCAGGTCCCAGCCCAGACACCTGCTGCTCTCTAACACCCAGCCCTGCAACCTCACACCTTCTGGAGATGCTCACCTGCAGGTTCAAGCTCCTCTGAGAAAGGAGCCTCCCTAAATCCCCTGAATCCTGCTGTGGAAAGCTTCCAGCTGTGTCCTATCAGCCCTCGAGACTGCCGGCCCTCCCAGTCTGCAGTTGCTGTTGCCACCTGGTTAAGCCATATCTGCAGAAAACCCTTGCGCCAAAGGAATTGAAATATCAACTTTAAAGGTAGTTTTAATGCTAAGGTCTTTTTTTCCCCCCTTTTTTTCCATGTTACCGCTCCCTTTTTGTGCTCCAAGAATATAGTGTTGCAATAGCTAAACTGTACTCTAAAAGTCATCAGTCAAAAATATGCAAAATATGTAACAGGAACACAAAATTCATCATATTGCACACATTAAATCCTTCCTATTTTGAGGTTCATGACAAAGTGCATATCAAGATATATTATGTAAAATGGACAAGTTAAATCCAACTGTGTCTGAGTTAATATCAGTGTTAAAAACAGCTTTTGCATTTGCTAGCTTTGTAAGATTTTCAGTGCATAATTCCACTGTTGAGCTAAGGTTGAAGGGATTGGTTTTGATACCTTTGGTCCCCCATGCTTCATGCAGATACTTTTGATGTATTTCATAAAATGGATACTACATCAACACCCAGTGCTCCCAAACATCTTTTTAACAGCACACACTGGTATTTTATACAGAATATATATATTAAATATCCACAAAAGTTAACTGCAATTTCAAAAAAGCCCAAGTCTGTTATAGGGAACAGAAAGCAATTAATATAAATTATGGTATTTACTTACAGCAGAAATCTGATTAAATGCAAAAGGTTGCTCTGGGGTCTGCTTGGGGGTCTGCGCGCTGCTGTTTTGCTCGCAGCAATGGACGGGCAGGACAGAGAAGAGAAATCCTCCCTTGGGGACTCGGGGAGGAGAATGGGGCCCCAAGCGCTACCTGAGCACCACTAACGAGAGGCATCGTTTCTCTTCTTTCCCGTAACTTTATTCTTTCGACAAAGCAACTCCTCCGTCGCCTGGCGACCTGCTTCCGATGCACCACGCGATGCAGCACGCGATGCAGCACGCGCCCTCTGCCCAGGGCTTTGGTGCTGGCGGTGGCCGCGGCGAGCCGGGCTGGGGCTGGGGGCTGCAGACGCCCGGCCTCGGGGCGCCCGGCGGAGCACGGAGACCGCGGGGCAGGCGCCACCACCTCGGGCAGCCTCGGAAAAGACGTTTCCCTGGGAGCTGTGAAGAAAGCGCTCCGCCGCGAACGGCAAGGACTGATGCGTGCCCTGCAGAGGCGGCGCGGAGCCGCGCGTTAGCTGTTAGCTGTGCACACGCTCCCGCTTCAAAGAGCCGTGCTCAGGAGATTTGCTCCGCGGCTCTGCGGCCTGTTGGCTTGTGTATAATGCAAGAATCTCCCGCGTCCTTGTAAATATTTCACCGGCTCCCTCCCTCGCAGCCTCTTTGCAAAGCAAAGAGCATGAAGCCGGGCTGCCACGCTGCCTGCTCCTCCTCGTGCCCCGGGCTCTCGGCGCCGGCCGCGGCGGGTCTGCATCCCGCTCCCCGCGCCCTGGCCAGCGCCCCTGCTCCCAGGTGCTGCTCGGGCAGGACCGCGCCGTTGGGGACGCGCCTGGCCTCCGTCCCCGCGCCGTCTGAGCACCTCCGGGGCCGGCAGCCGGAGCAAGAGACCTCTCCAGCACCAGACCAGCTACCAGATCGCACGCGGCTGGTTTGCTTTGAGGTACCGGGCTGTGCAGCTCTGTAACCCCGGTCCGAGCCCAGCAGAAACACACTTATCCCCACGTCCTTTCCTCTTCCTTCCAGTAGCTGTTACCCCGGAGGGTTTCCGCGTGCCAGGCCGGGGGGGACAGCGCACACGCCGCTGCTCACCCCACCATTAATATTCTGCAGATTTCTCGAACCGTAACTGGGAACGTGCCACAGCATCGCTCTCCCACCCCGCTGGGGAGGACGCTGCCTGCGAGCTGCACGGTGCCGCAGCCGTCATTCCCCGCCGGCCGCGCGCTCACGTGCACGGGGCTGCTGCGAGAGGAGGGCAGAGCTCCTGCGCGAGCCTTCCTCCCGGCACCCTCCTCCCGCGCCGGGCCGGGCCGGGGCAGCGCTGGCAGAGCCGAGCCCCGGCAGCGGGGAGCCACCGCGTGCCGTGCACCTCGCCTGGCGCTTCGGGCTTTGCTCTGCGGCTGCATTTCTCCGTTAACCTGAAGCGCTGGATGTGCTCCGTATAGTCCGTGGGGTTTGTATCTGGTGGCCGCTTCGCTCCCTGCCTGCAGAGCCGGCCTTGCACGGGGAGGGTCGTCCCGACAGCCCGGGGTGGCCTGGGTGCCCTCCTGCGTGCGCAGACGGTGCCCCGTCCCCGACCGGGTGCCGGGACCGGACCGGTCCTGGGAGAGGCTCTCGCGGGACAGAGCGAGGGTGCCAGCGGGGGGTGGCAGGGGCTGCCGTGCCCCCACCGTCCCACGACCTTCCTCAGCTCTGTCCCTTACCAGCTCGAGCATCCGCATACCGACACCGCGGCTCCTTAGGCGCGAGGAGAGGCGAGCCGGGTGGTGATCCGCAGTCCCTGTTCGGAGAGCAGCACCTGGAGCCTCTGACCACCAGCTCGCCCTGCAACCCCGCGGCACCGAGCGAGGGTGCAGCTGCGGCGCGGGGCACCGGGGCAGGGAGCTCTGCGGCTTCCTGGCAAACCCTTGTGTCGACAGCGGAGCCAGGGCAGAGCCTGGCAGGAGACACGTGGCGAGACACGCAACACTGCGATTAGGGGAAGATCAGGGATACTTTTTAGTGATATTTCTGAGGTTGTGTGGCCCGAGTGACACAACTCTTGCAGCTTTTACCTGCTTTCTTCTACCTCTCCCAGATGTGTTTTCTTGAGGCTCTTCCCTATTCCCCCCAAGCGGTCCCCCACTTGGAGGCATTTTTAAGGTATCAACACCACCTTTCGGGAACCACATCTGGACGCTCCCCTGTTTCCTGCTTCTGCAGGTCCGACCACCTTGGGCCATTTTGTTTCCCTGGCAGGAAGCACATTTGGCTTTTTTGCGTTAAAATGTGCTGGTGAGCTGTTGCGGGGGGCGGGGAGCTGGCCTGCTCCCTTTTTGGCAGCACCAGGCACTTCCTTGCGGTCTATTATCCAGACGATTATTCAGTCCAGTTTATTTCTGCTGCTAATGAGCCCAGAAATGCGTTCACCTGCAAAGAGCTTTCTCTGACGCTGCCAGGAAGGGTCCCGGGGTCGCTTTTCTCCGAAGGTCGTGTTTTGATGGAGTCATCTGCTCTCGCTCTGCGGTTGCACAGTCCCCTCGGAGCGAGGGGAGCCGGGAGCCGGCGGCAGAGGCTGCGAGCGGGGGGGGGGGGGACCTGCGCCCCCAGACCGCTCTGCAACCGCCGACCGGAGCCCAGCCCCCTCGAAAAGCCCGAGGCCGGTGACGGGAGGCGATCCCTCTCGCCGGAGTGCCCCGGGGCTCCCTCCCCGGAGCGGGGCTGGGCAGGGGGCTCCGGCCCAGGGACCACAGCCTCCGGGGCGGTTTTGCTCCAGAGCGCGGTGCAGCGGGAGCCGAGGCCCCGCTCCCCTCGGCCGGGAGCCTGGTCTTCGGCAGGGGCCCTGCGCCCCACGGGGCAGAGTCCCGGCGCCATCCCTTCCCTCGCGGCGGCTCAAAGACGGGTGTAAAACCCGCTCCGTGCTCGCGAGAGCTGCGGCAGGCGGGATGCACTCCGACCTCCCGCTCACGGCAGAGCCGAGCCTGGAGCGATACATCCTGCTTCACGGAGGAACGACAGCATTTCAGAAAGTGATTTTTCCAATCACAAAGAAAAGCCTTCACCTAGAGGATATGAGCTCAGACCCCCTGATGTAAGTGTGGTCGTTGAAATCCATCTCAGCTCTTTAATAGAAAAGGTAGAAATTTCGCTGCTATTCATCTCTGATATTTATATAACTAACCACGGTGCTAAGGCGTACTCTGAGCACCGATCTCAAACAAATGCTTATTCAAGACCAGAGATTTAATCATTACTTTTGAAAACATAGTTGTTATTTTTCTTCTTATATTTTAGAGAGGGAGAGGGAGAAGCGGAGGCTTTAAAGCTGCCGTTTCCGAAGGGGGTGGCGTTGGTGCCGGTGCCCCGGCGAGGCCGCGGGACGCACCCGCTGCTCCCCAGGCTGGAAGCTTTCTGCACGTCTGAGCTAAGCAGGACCCAGGCTCCGAACGCGGGGCAGTTGTCCCCCGCCAGGGACATCCCGCACCAGCCACCGCTCCCGGGCGCAGGGTCCGTGCGGCTGGGCGCGAGGAGGAGGGCCACGCCGAGGCCGAACCTCTCACGGTCCTTGCTCACCTCGTGCAGACTCCATCCCTGCTCGCCGCCCGGGTCGGTCCTCGCCAGCACCGGGGAGAGGCTCCAAGGGAGAGCTTTCCCCATGAGAAGTTGTGCTCCGGCTGCTAACTGCAGAGCAGAGCTGGGCATGGGGCAGGGACTGGGACTTGCTCTAACTGGAGAGGCTTCAGTGTGAAGGATGCGCAGACGCTCAAGAGGGAAGGGGATTTTGGAAGAGATTTCTGAACCACGGTTGGACCTCAGATCTCAGAGCCGCTGGCAGACACGGCGGCAGAGGGAGGTGCTCCTGCAGATGTCCAGGGTTTGCAAGCTGGCTCTGGAGCAGGCTCCAGACCAACCACGCATGTTAAGAGCTGCTTCTGGAGGTCAGTGCGGCTCAGCGGGAGCGCGGGCAGCACTGCCACTGCCGCTAACGGGGCGACGGCTGGTTGCTTGCGCGCAGCCCGCACGCTCGTCCTCGCACGGCTGCAGCTGCCCACGTGCCGCGCGGCTACGCTCCGGGGTCGGGGCGCTGCCGGCTGCGGGGCTGGGGGTTGCCACCGACACCGGCACACGCACGCTCTCAAAGCAACGGGGCGGCATAGCAGCTTATATTAATTAGGCCTTAAATTGTACCACAGTGCAGACAGGAGTGCAGTTTGTTTGTTTCTAAACAGGGCACATGTCACGGTAAATGCCAGCAGTCCCAGTGCTTGGAATAATAAATGTGCAAATAGCAATTAACAGTTGCGTCTTCTGCTCACATGCAAAGGACATAATTAGCTAGTTCCATCTGTTAATTATACCTGCCATGGTTCAGATATTCATATCACAGCCAGAACTCACAGGAGGAAGGTGAGCTTGTGCAAGCAAAACTCTCGTCATCTAAATATTTAGATCCAGGAAGCTTCTGTCTCCTCTCTCAGGCGCAGCGAAAAGGCACGCTGTGCTTGTGAAGTGCGGGCGGGCAGCAGCCCCGTCTCCCCGCTGCTCCCGCAGCGCAGCCAACGCGTCCGTCTCGCCCGCGCCTGCACCTGAGCACCGGCCGACGTAAAGGGTGCAAACAGCACAAACAGCACCAGCACCAGGGTGAAGGGGCAGCAACGCTCAGCGCCGTCCGGGATGCTGCCTCCCGTCCCCGGCTCCGCCGGCTCGGGAAATCCGCTGCGCTGGAGCACAACCGCCCGTCCGTCTCTGGGATGCAGGGAATGAGAAAGCTCTATCTCGGCGCTGCAGTATTTTGTGCATCCAGCATTGCAGAAAGCACGACTCGTACGGCGGTCCTGCTGTGCTCGCAGGCCTGGCACGCCACCGCCTCTGCAGAGACGCGTCCCCGTGCGCCGGGCAGCACGGCCACGCCGCGGGCTGCGGAGCTGGGAGTAGCGCGGCCCCGAGGGCGCTCGCTCCTGTCCCCCCTGCTCCAAAAAGCGCGAGCACCCCGGTCCGAGCTCCTCGGGAGGCCCCGGCAGCCCCCGCGCCGCCCGGCCAGTTGCCCTGCGGGTGCTTCACTGCTATCTGGCAGCACAGGAGCATCCAGCCTCCTCCCCTCCTCCTCCTCCTGCTATTAAACCCGCTCTAGAAACACGTTTAATGGACCCGGTGTTGACTTTATTTTGCTCCCTGAAGCTGGAGGGTGTTTGCTCTGCAGATTGCGGTTGCTTTTACATCCCGCCGGACCGGCCCCACGCTGCACCCAGGCTCCTCACAGCAGCCGGGCGAAGGCCGGTCCCCGGTCGGGAGGGCTGGACCGCGTGCGGCACCCGGACCGCGTGCGCACCCAGCCCCCTTGCACCCCACGCCGGGGCAGCGCGCCGCCTCGGAGCTACGCGCGCCTGCTTTGCTATAAGAAATACTTTGCAGTTCAGGTGCGGAGGCCGAGGGCGCGCGTCCTGGCTCACCAGGCAGATTCCTGTACATTAATTTCAAACAGACTTTCAGGATGTGCTTTCCTGCATCTGAGCAAGCAACAGAATCTTAACTATCAGAGCTCCTCGCCGGCTGATAAAATATGGATAAAGGAGCCATCACTTTATAACAGCAGTAAGAAAAATAATTGCCAGGGTTGGCTCTCATTTGAATATTGTTTTAACTCCCTGCAGCACGGGGATGGCTGCTGCGGTCTCGTTCGCCGTGTGCAAGTTTGGTGCACAAGATTTCCGCTCCGCACAGCCGGACGGCAGCGGTCGGGGCGCTGGCTGGTCGCCCCCTTGGAGCAAGACGACCCACTGCCCGGGCCGGGGCCCAGCCTCCCCCGGGGGGGGGGGGGGGGAGACCCCTGGGCTCGATTCCCGCGCGAGCGGAAGGTGCGGGGCAGCCGCGCAGCATCAGCGCCGGATGCGAGCCGCGGGAGAGATGAGCCGAAGCCCCGGGGTACCGCGGCTGCAGCACGTGGTCCTGGATCCCCTGCAACGTTTGGATGCAGAGAGGAGCCGAATCTCGGCAGAATTTGCTCTGGTTTTAGCGTGCCCTCTTTTTTTAAGTGAGCTGGTGCAGAGGCGCGCAAGGACGGCAAAGTGACACTGACTAATTGAATTCTGAACTAGCAGGAGCAATGCAAATATCTGACAAATTGATTTAATTGCATTCACGTACAATAAAGCTGAGCTCTAAAAGGTCAGCTAGAAAATGGAAAGGGTCCCTGGAGTGCTAACAGGAAGAAGCTGACTTTAATACACATTCATCACATTTTATCATCTAATTAGTTCACACAATGCCAGGCTGATAGACAGAGGCCTAAACAAAAGTATTGATTGATTATTAGCCACATATCTATCATATTGCCTTCAGCCTGCTGTCGGACCGTGCTGACAACTCCTGTTCAGTGTATCAGCAGAACGGGGAGGGGATGTTTTGATAAATAGCTTTTCCATGGCAGAATTTCAGCTCTGGGAAGTGTTTTACACAGACACCGAATGATAAAGATCCCAGCCAGCTCTCCAGCACAACCACGATCAAAACGCAGCCAGCCTTGCCTCCTCCTCGCGCTCTGCAAAGAGAATATTGATGAACACCCGGACACGCGGCTCCGCTCCGGCAGCCAACGCCGCAGGCTGGGCATCGCCGGCCCCGCTCCGCGGGAGCATCCGCCCCGGCGCAGCCCGCTGGGGCCGGGTCTGGGGGCCGCGCTCCCGCCCTCGCCGCGTGCGTCCTCCCGCCGGGCTTCCTCCCAGCTTCCGATCCCTCGTGGTTTCCCTTCTTTTCTTTTGCCGAGCAAGATGATTTTAAGCATGTAACGGGAAGCCTCCTTGCAAATCCGCGGCATTCCCTATGTGTTGCTGTGCGTCGTGCTGCGGCCGGAGCTGCAGCGGCGGAGCTGGGAGCTCCTGGGAGAAATCAGTCTCGGGCCCTCCTGCCTCCGGCGCGGAAAACCGCAGCCCCAGCACAAGCGGCCGTGCGAAACGTGGCCGAGCCCCCGCCTGCGCCCGCAGGGAGGGACGGGGGTCTGCAATGCCCGACAGCCTGTGACCGCAATCCCGGCTGATGTGCCCTAAAACGCGGGTTTTCTGCGGAGCAATGCCACAGCGCCCAGTCTGCGCCTCGCCAGGAGCCAGCGCGGGCAGGGGGACAAGCGGACCCGGTGCCGGGACACCTGCGGCGCTGCTGCCGCTTTGGGGCTGGCGGGTATCTATTCGACACCGGCCCCTGCGCAGCCCCCCCGCTCACCTCGGTGCATCATCTATCACGTTTCTCCGTGCGTGGGCGTGCAATGCTTCGCGAGCGGCAGTTTTGGTCGCGGCAGCGCCCGGGCGGGCAGGGCTGCTGGGCGCCGGCACGCGGCACAGCCGGGAGCCGAGATGCGGCTCAGAAACAGCAGCCGGGGGAACCAGCGCCGGGCGCTAACGAGGCACCCGTGCAGCGCCGGGGGCATCTCGCAGGGCAGGGAGCCGGGGAGGCAGCCCACAGCGCAGAGCGGCAGCCGAGGCCGAGCACAGCTCGTGTCGGCTCAGCGCAGCCCGGGGAGCCCGCTGCGCTCCCGCTGCGCTCCCGCTGCCCAGGCCCAGCAAACGCACCAGCCCTGCTCCTCGGAAAGGGCCACGTGCCTTTAGTGCTGATTTGTAAGGCAGCAAATCCTATGAACTGTAATTTCATCAAGCACAAGGCCGCAGCGGCTCCCCACGACCCAGCTGCCGCACGCGGCTCGCTCGGCGCGGAGCCCGGATCGATCGTCCATCCGCAGGGCTGCTCCGGCGGAGGGCAGGGAGCGCGGGAAAGGCCTGGAGCCGGCGGTCACGTTAACGACGTGCAGCAGGGCTCCTCGTGCGGGGGGAGAACTGATTAACAGCGTCCGGCCTCATGCAACTCCACCGGCTCTGCCGCGTTGCAGCTCTCACTGATCAGCCGAGCGGGCAGCGCCTGCCCCGCTGCAAGGAATCGCTCGCAGAGGGGGCGAGCGGAGCGTTTTAAACCAGCAATGTGCCGAGCACAGGCAAAACAACATTCTGAAACAACCGCCATCAGGTTACACACTAGCCTTTTGCCACACATCTACATCTGCATTTATTTGCATTATTTTTGTCAGAACATATGGGATGGGACTTCACTAAAGGGGCTTGTTTTTCCTTTTCCTCAGGCTTTATTCATTTGTATTCCAGATTATCTAACCATTTGGGCTTTAAATATCTAGAGTTAGAAAACAGATATTTGACTACGGCCTAATTTAGAAAAATTAAACAGCTTCTAGTAGGACTGGCATGTTCAACAGCTGTTAAAATAACATCAGCCTTAAAAAGAAAATGTCTTCACTATTTTATTATTCTTAAAGAAAATGAGTAGAGTTAGTAACTGGAATGAAAGCATTAAACTGGTGCGCAGAGCGTACTGAATCAGTGCGTTAATTAGACTGCAAATCAGGCCCCAGAAACAATCCAGATCTGAACCTAAACACGCAGCCGGAGCAGAGGCGCTGGCTCGGATATCTGCAAGAAGCCCTGGCTGGAGCCAGCTCAGCTGCAGCCCAAGCGGGTCGGAGCTTTCTCCCAGGCTGGTCCCAACGCGGGGAAAATAACTCCCTCCACGGACCTCCGCGATGCCCTCGGGGCCTCGGCCGCAGCCGGGCGGCAGAACCTGCCCCTTCCTCGCTGTGCAGAGCCAGCCCTCGCCGGGGGACGCGGGCAGCGGCGGGGCTGCCTCTCCGGCGGGCACCTCTCCGTGCGGGATCGCTCGGGCCGGCAGGGAGGAGAAGGGGACGGATCCCGACCGAGCGGGATGTGCGGACTCGCGCGCAGGGCTGGACCTTCAGCTCGGTTTGACCTCGGTCGAGCCCGCGACCTAGCGAAGGCTTCCTGCATTCTGGTGCGTAGCCTGACTGCAATTATCTCTCTGAACAGACCACCACAGCTAATTTATTTTGAACAAAGCTAGAAATAAAAGGATAATCAGGTTATCCCAAATGACAGCAGCAACATCTGTATTTTCTGGTACACTGCGCACATTTGATGTACGGAATATTGTAATGAGGCTGAAAAACTTGTCAATGATATTTCTTTTGTCCCCTTCTCAAAGGAGCAATGATTGGCTCTCCAAAAGAATATTAATTGCTGCAAAATGTGGGAAGCGGCACATTCCCGCAATGATATTTGTTGTTTGCTTCTGACTTTCTGCAGAAAAGCCTCTCAGTGCACCACCGAGCACGCAGGTCCCCGTCTCTTCCTCGGTGGGTGTGAAACAGCAGGAGAAGCGCTTGGAAACCTCTGAAATCCCCACGACAAGTTGAGTTCCCAGCAAAAGGCCTCGGCTGAGCTGCCAGGAGAGCCCAGAGGCCGGAGCTCCGCGCGCACCCGCCGCCCCGTGCCCTGCCGGTGGGGTCCCCTGCGCCCGGGCTCCCGGCGGCACCGCCGGTGCCGGGATGCCGCAGCCCCTCCTGCCAGGACGGGCCACCAGCCGCCGACACCCCACGCTTCATCGGGGGAGCGATGGGCCTGGGTGCCCCGGGGCAGACCGCTGCGATGCTTCAGTGCACCGTGCCGGCGAAGGAAAACGCAGCGCAGCCCAGCCTCGCCGGCCCGCCGCCCTGGGATATCCCAGGCAGATATCCCATTTACACACGTTTACTTCCAGATGTTTAGCCTTGCTTATTCTACAGGGGCATTACATGCTGCTAAGCATCAGGTTATAGTTTCTACATTTTGATCTCTACTTGTCTATAAACAAATGCATTTTCTGTTCTTCCAAGGAAAGCTGCAGCCACCGCAGATGCCCTGCTCACGGGCTCAGGCTGAAGCCGGGGCAGGTTTCCCCTCCGCGGTGCGCGGGGAGGGTGCTGAGCACCCGGAGCATGCACCAGCGCGCCCAGTCTGCCGCCTTGCAAACACCCAGCTCCAGCTATCAGGAGCCCAAGGCAGCAAAACCACCGATCCAGACCGCAGCAGAGGCTCCGCGGAGGACCCTGGCATGGCGAGACCCCTCTCCCTTTACCCTCCCCATCCCCAACACAGAAACAGTCAAACAAAGGGGAGCCACAGAGCTCTTGCTTTTATACTAATTAACGGTTATTGTTTTCTCCTGTGCGCCCAGCTGCTAATCTTTGCCCTCAGTCTAAGCTAAATGCTATTGCAGAGCACGATCCCTAGTCACTCGTGCAGCGTGCACCCTTCTGAGATCCGCTTTCCCTGGGAGAGAGTGCTTCCTCCAAGTTTAATATTTAATAGCTATTAAAAATGCCTTGTGTCTTCTCTCAGCTCTCTGCAGAACCGGCAGCCAGCAGCGGCAGGCACCATGGCGGGGCAGCCGGGAGGGCTGTGATCCTCCTTGCCTCTGCCCGAATCTTTCTTGCGCCCCGCAGCTCCGTTCCCGTCTGTCGTTTGTTATCCCGTGCGTATCCCAACGATGCGGCGGTAGCTGCCGAGCAATCGATGTTGCGCTGAAGTTTTACCTTCCAGGCTGGGAGCAGGGCGTCTCGTAGCTGGCGCGGTCGCGGCAGGACGGTGTTATCCCCATCCCGGGCAGGTGTGAAGAACGGCACGTGCAGTGTCTCCCCGCGGAAGATGGGTTTGGAGCCGTCGGGCGATCCGCCTGCCACCGTCGAGCTCCATCAACGCCTGGAGCGGAGGGATAGCCCCGCTCAGCGAGGGCCGGGCAAACAGGCCCCTCTCACATCCTCACCCTCTGCAACCAGAAGAATTACATTCAGCTGCAAGCTTACAGTCAACCTCCTTGCTCCTTTCCCATGAATTCCCCAAAAATGTGACTGGGACCAGCCTGGGACCCATCCACCAGTACAGTGATGCTGGTCTCCCTCTGTGCCAGCTTGCGAGATCTCCGGTTCGAAAGAAGTAAACTGGGTGCCAGCTTAGATAACAGTCTGTAATTTGCTAGTTTTCATTTAAGTTGAGCTTTGTGCTGCTTTGATGAAGGAATGTATTAAAGCCAGCGTGGCTGACATTTTTAAAATAAATTCCAAGATGAATTCCACGCATATACTGCATTAATGTGTAAGGTGGAGATAGAGGCCAGGGTGAGTTGGAGCAGAGAGTATACTGTAAATTGAAGCTTGGCATTGAATATAAATGGCAAAGGTTGCTGACTGCCAATAACAGTAAATCAGGTTCAAACAGCACAAGGCGATAAGGCTAAGAGATGAATTGCGTTTCAGCTGGAGTTTGCCTGGTTTGGAGAACCACTCGGGAGCGATTGGCTCAGGTGACGCTCGTTCATTTAAAACGACGGTTCCTCCCGTTGATAACGAGCCCCGGTGTCTGCAGGTGGTGCTGCTGGGACCCCGCTCCTGGGCGGCTGGGGCTGTTGTGCTGCCTCCGGCTGACGTGCCTGAGAGGTGACGATGATAAGGGTAGTTAGTTTATGCCTGAGATGTAACTATTCCGTCATAGCGATTCCTACAGAACTGAAGGGCAAAATCTGGAGCGCTTTCTCCAAGGAACAGCAGCAGTTGCCCAGAGAGAGCACGAAGCTCCTGCAGAGCTCGGTCACCAGATACGGCTGCTCCAGGTCCACGGGATTGTCCAAAATCACGCACAAGTTTCCATCTGCTCGGCCACACCGGCGTTCCCCTCGCGAGTGAGCACACCTTCTCTGGATCGGACCTTTCTAGAGCAGAAACTTGATGTTACAAAATGAAATTCCCGGCCCTGTTCACTGGAGAAGGACACGTCACCAGGGTTAAAACCACTGCACCCAGCAGACACACAAACACCGAGGCAGGGTCTGAGCTCTCCCCAGAGAAGATGCTGTGCCCTGTCTCACCCGTGTCCCCAGCTTCCTTCTCCTGCCTCTGCTGGGACAGCAAAGAGGATAAAATGGGAAAGCCAGGAATTAGCACGCTGACGGGCAGGTTACGAGCAGCCAGGCGGGCGCAGGGTGGGAGCGGAGCCCCGGGACACCGGGGTCCCCAGGAGCCGGAGCCCCCAGCGCAAGAATGAAGGTGCAATGATGGGCAGTGCTTTGTTCGGATGTGCTAACGCAGAGCAGAGCCCGTCCGCCGTAGGGGAGCGGAAATCGCTTCGGGCCAACCCCTTCTGGCTCTGCGGAGAGGAGCCCACGGGCTTGGCTGAGGGCTGGGAATTGCCTAGTGATAAAAGCTAATTGCGGTTCGTGCTGCACAGCCTCTCCGGTACAGGCACTGGAAACCCCGGACTGCGGATTCGTAGCTTGGTGTGCATTGCAGGGTCCTTGGGACGAGCAGCACAGCCGACAGCAGAAAGAAACTGCAATTTGGGGGCCTTTGATTAAAAAAAAAAAAAAGAAAATTTGCCAGCGAGGGCCCCTCAGACCGGCCGGAGCTTTGAGGCAGGATTGCACAGGTATTTTCCTTACAGCGAGTACATCAAAAGCGCCAAGAGACTTCAAAGCTCTGTAGCTGGGCTTTATGAGGAAAAAACCCAACAATGTGAATGCCGCGAGAAAGATAAAGCTCGGCGCACGCTGGGCCAGCGCACAGAGAGGAAGGGGCTGGCGGGCAGCTCGCCTGCCCAGGCACCCGGGCGCGGGGAAGCTCGCGCGCAGCCGCGGCACTGCGAGGTGCTGGCAGCGGGTCGGGGGGCCAGGAGCTCCCCTCGCCGCCTGCCGCTCCGCGCACGGGGCCGTGCCGTGTGCTCCCGCTGCTGCTGCCGCTGCATCCCGTTGCAGGCGCTTCGGCACGCAGGGAGGTGCCGCTTTCCAGCAAGTGCCGCAGGAATTTCAGGTGTCTGCGCTCAGTCCAGGCCACGTGTGCGGGGCGCAGCGCGGGGCGCGTCTCCTCGAGGGAAGATGCGGGAGTCAGGGAGCTGGGCTGTTATCCTCCAGGCCAGCACGTCGGGAATGTGTAATTCGTGTAAGCAGCGTGATGGGAGAAGGGAGGGAGGAGGGCGACCACGGAGGTACAGCTTGAGAAATGAGAAGGCAGACCAGGACGTTTTTACAATGAAGAAGGGACCTGCGCTAAATTGTTTTCGATTAATCTGCAACTAACTGAGCTCATTAAATTGAAATTATTTCATAGAGAACCACAAGAGAGCGCTTGAGAAAAGCTCTTTTAGAGGGAGATATTGAAACCCTGCAAAGCTGGGCCTCGAATCCACCCAGTGAGGAGACATGAGTTGAGCTCAGGCGTCGTGTCCTTGCTCAGCCCTCTGTCCGGAGATACGTGGAGGGGAGGCACGGCAGCGCGGGAGCTCCCTGGAGCCTTGCAGCAGTCGGTGCGCACACGTTGCCACCTCCCCGCGCGTGCACGCGTCGCCGCCTCGCCGCTGGGCCCTGGCCGGCCGTGCTGGCCGTAGCCAGGCGCTGTGCACCGCCGCCGATGGAGGTGGGTTTCCATACCAGAGACACCCGCCTAACACAGCCAAGTTCTGCTGCCTTCTGCCAAAAACGCTCCAGTCACCCGATGTTTGATAAACCACTGGGGCTTGCTGGGCTGACTGGTGCACTTGGGAAAGAAGCTAATAGATTTAGCTGGATGGCCCAAAGATGTAGAGAACAAATGGACCTTATATGGGCCTTAATGTGCACCCTATTCTCACTCCTTGTTTAAATCCCAACCCCAAGGACTGATTGGATTTAGCGTTTTTTGTAGGTTTTTCCCAAGGCAGCTAAAGAAAAGGAGCAATGGCCAAACGCTGGAGCTCCCTGGGAGAGCGGTCAGGAGACCTGCCGGGCGGGGGGTCCGGCAGAGCGCGGTGGCTGCTGCTGGTCCAGCCCCGCCGCGGCAGCAGCCGCACTCGGCTCGCAGCCCGTGACGCCCGCCCGCGCCCCGGCCGTCCCGCCGTGCTGAGCCGCGACGGAGCTGCGGGTCGCTGTCCGTGCAGGAGCTGCCCGGAGCGGCTGCTGCAGCGTGCCGAGAAGACCGTGGCTGACGCTGGCCGAAGCCGGTAGCCCTCGCAGCGACAGCGCGTCCTAGCCGGGCCCTGGGGTCCGAACCGGCTCCAGACTCTTCGTGGAAAACTAGCCGGCGTGGGGTGCTGCGTGCCGCACTGCTACAGCGCTCTGTCCTTGCAGCAAACCGGCTTCAAGGCTGCACCTGCAGAAATCTGCATGGTTTAGCCTCAGGACTAATCCCACATCTTAGGAACAGGCCCTGATTTTGCAGAAGCATCCCCCAAATTATCATTGTCTGCCTTCTCCTCCCAGGCAGGGTTTTGCCTTGACGACAGCCTGATTCCTCTGACCTGGTAACATTATTCCCTGTTTATGCTGGTATGTGAGAAGAAACAGGGCCAATCGGGCCTAGTGGGAACCACAGAGAGCAAATCCCAGCTGTCTTCCCAACATGTCTCTCATAATTAGAACCTTTTAACATGATAATTTTGCAAATGGATTTATCTCAAACAGATCTGACAATTAGAGTCTGCAAACGGAAATTCCTCCTCCCAACCTACAAACCTCCGGTCCGAAGCAAGCGGTTTTCACCACAGAAGTGATGAGTCCTGCCCTCCTTGGCTTGTCAGTGTGGCTCATGGGCAGGGCGCAAAGACAAGCTACCTCCTGACTCCTGGTTTTGGGGGACAGGAGTGGGTCCAAGCCCGGGAGAAACAAAACAGCCGTTCTGGTGGGCAGCTCTCAGCCCACGGAAGTCCAGGGTGTTTTCTTCTGCTGGGAAACGATGAGCGTTCACTGAAACCCTTGGAAGTGCCATCGCTTCTGCTCCTGGATGATCAGTTTCCAGTATCATCAACGCAGCGATGCTCTCTGAAAGGCAATATGATTTTCTTCTATGTAAACAGCAATAAGTTCAGAATCACTCAGGAAAGACAGAGACCTCAAGAGATGTTTAAATTACTGGCTATCTCATTAATCAAACACAAATGCAAGACTAGCAAAGGCTCTAGTTGCTGAGCTGGAAAATGCTTAAATTCATTTATTGAGAGAGCAGGGAAAAGCGGATCCCTGCCAAAGCCTGGGAGGTCTGAGAGCGGGAGGTGACTGCTGATGCACAGCGTTTGCTGCGGTTGCTCACGGAGGCTCGGGGCCTCTGCCGCCCAGGTGCCAGCGCTCTGCGTGGTGGTTTGCAGCTGCCTCAGCCTGGGCTGAGCTTGGCCCCTGAACCAGACTGAATATGAGCCTGGGTGTTGGGCAGCTGTCCCAGGAGCTGGGCCCAGAGCGCCACGCCGTCCTGGATGTCTGCCCCATCTGCCCGGATCAGCGGGAGCACCGGCACGCGGGAGCGGGGGTGTGCCTCCAGCCAGGCTAGCGCGTGCAGAGGGGACAGGAGCCCTGAGGGAGGTAGCGAGGCTGTGTCGTCTGTCCTCCGGGGTTGCCATGCCAACAAGGAGACAGGAACTGATTTAATTTGCAGAATCGCCCTCTTGACACAAAATCCAAGCAGCTCATGAGGAGTAGGGTGAGAGATGTCAAGAGACCAGGAGAGAATCTCCATGCCTCTCTGCATCCAGTTTTGCTTATGCTCTTTCCTCTCTCAGAAAGGTCTCAGACACGTCTGTTCCGGACCTGGAAATAAAACAGCTGGACACAAGCCTGAGAGAAGGTCGTCCTCTTCTTTCCATGCCCCAAACCAGCGAGGAGCGTGGTTGATGGAGACTCAGCACAAGAGAAAGCACCATTCCTCCCTAACCAGCTTCTGCCTGCACTTGCAACCCGAGGAGGCTCTTTCCCTGGAGAGATGTCCAAGGCTAATGTCCAGAGACGACAGCCTCTGCTGCGCATCGTGCTCGGTGGTGCTCTTGAGGGAAGCCTGCCTGTAGCACAACATGTCCTGTCTGGCCACCTTCAGAGCCCTCCCGGCTGTGTCCTCCTGACCGCTGATCGTACTCGTATTGTAAAAACTGTCACTGGAGGCACAGGGAGCTCCACGCTCTGCTGCCGAGAGCAGGGCATGCCCCCGTGGTGTCTCGTGGTGAGCAGGACCGTGTGACGGGGAGCAGGGCGCGGGGTTTGCCTGCGCAACGCGCCCTGCCCAGCTGCGGATGCTCGCAGCCCTCTGGCTCCAGCTTTCCCTGCCCTCTGCTGCTGGACCTTTTCTCCGTGGTATTTCCGCTGTGCCAGTTACTGCAGAATCCAGGGGCTTTGTTCTGAAGCATCAATGAGGTCATAGATGTAAAAAGGAAAAATTATTGTATCCTCAAACATCCTGTGGGTGATGCTCAAACAGCCTTTCTCCGCAGCAGCCTCCGCTCCGCCCTTCCTCTACCCTTTTTGTGTATTCTGCCAACCTGTGCATCTCGTTCTAACCTGAATTATAAACTCATTAAAAAGACCCTGTCACCCAAGTGTTTTCAGTGTGCCCAGCAAGGGACCCAGCTCCTGGCCGTGTTTCTTCCACGTCAGTATGATGGATGTGATAAACAAGAGTAACGGTGGACACAGTGTTCTTAACAACAACAAAACATTTAATTCTCTGTTCCTGCTTCAGCCTCTAATGTGAAATCAGAAGAAATACAGATTGTTCCTGGAAATGGTTTTGGAGTTTTCACAGCTGCCTGGAGCACCGAGGATCACAGGATCTGGGCAGGTATCTCAGCATTGCACCGCAATCATCACAAATCAATATCCCAAATTACCTCTTCACATGGAAGGTGCTTTGCTAATTTTCATGGATCCCCTGTGTTTCATGCCCTTGGTGTCCTGTCATGCACTGATAGTTTTAGTTCACAAGCTACAGTGCAATATACTTATGAGTAATAGCATCTTATTGGAGTGTAAAGATCTTCCTATTTCACTGATTTATCCTGCATTTAAACTAATTCAAAATTCACTTACTTCAAAAAGTACTGGAAGCAAAATGCTCTCTGTAAATAGCCTAGCTTTTTCTAAACTGATATCTCTGAAAGGGAAGATGGAATAACTCGCACTATCTATTTTCTCTTGGAGGTAGCATCACTGCATTATTTTGACTGTTTTCCATAACGAGGGCTATAGTTGATTCTTCTCTGTAGAAGAGGCTTATGGGCTGACAAGGACTATTTGACCTTTTTATCTGAGTCTTTAGAAACTCTGCTCAGATTAATCTGAAGTTCGCTTAAGTAGCTGGTTAGGCGGTCACTTTGCTTTCAATTCGCTGCATGGTGGATTTCTGAATCGCAAAATGCCGCATATCAAAACCCAATCCCCTTTCATTTGCATTGTGAGGCTTTTTGTTTTGCTTTTTATTCCCCCAAATATTTTAGATACTCTTTCAAGTTTATGAGCTGTCACTTAGCACATCATGGAAGACAAACAGAACCCAGCGAGGACTGGTTATATTGCTCAGCGGTGGCAGAAAGCTGAAAAGCTAGAAATGTGAAAATGAAACGAGTCACGTGAAAGCAAGCGCCAGAGTCTGGTTACCAGCACATTTGCTGCAATCAGTGTGATGGGGGTGAGGAGAGCTGGGAAACTTCACTGCAGAAGAGTTTTGATTAACACCGTGTAAAAGCTTCCTGCTCATCCCTCAGCCGTTCCCCACCCGCTCCGAGCCGCTCTCTGCAGCGGGGCGGCCACTTGCCCTCCCGGACCGCTGGTTCCAGCCTGGAGCGCCCCGAAATGCAGCGTGCAGGTCCGAGGGGAGCTGGGAGCTGAGCCGGCGCCAGCGGCAGCGAGAGCGACGGCAGGACCGGACCGGGCCGGCAACCTCGCTGGCGCTTGGCCGAGGGAGCGGCTGAAGCACCGGGGATGCCGAAGGCTGCCGGAGGCGGGCGCAGCATCGGCCCCGGCCGCGTGTGCTCCCAGCCGGTGCCTCCTGCTTCTGCCTGGAGCAGACGGCTCCAGAGTCTCCGGCTCTGCCGAGGCCGAGCCCTGGTTTCCCACCGGAGCCGGTGAAAGCCGCGGGGAGGAGGGACAGGGAAGAGCGCGGTCCAAGCGCAGCCACCCAGGGAGGAAGGCTGCTGCCCCGCTGTGGGTCCTGACAGCCCCGGGGAGGGATTTGGGGACGTATGGGCTATTTTCCCTCTCCGACACTGCTCGAGGAGGGATCGCGGACCGTGTGCTCTCGCTGCGGAGAACGGCCGGTCCTGCCGCGCGGAGTCGCGGGCTCCCAGGCGTGTGCCGGCCGGCACGCCACGGCCCTCGCTGCTCCCCGATGCAGCCCGGCGTCTGCCGCAAGCCAGCTCTGCCCAGAGATCACGGCCGCGGCCGGGCTAACTCCCGCGCTGGACACCCCGGCCCCGGCCCGGCGCGGCAGAGGACAGGAGCAGACGCGCAGCCACCAGCTGCCAGCGGGTGAGCGGGAGGCAGCCCCCGCTTTGGGCAGCCGCGGGGGACTTGAGCTCTGTCTCACAGGTCCGATATCCTCTTTCCGAGACGTCTCCCTCCAGCACTGCGCTGCTTGCTGGTCCGTTCCTGAATCCCCCGCTATTCCGGTGCTCAGAGCAGGACGGCTCCGCCGTCGGCAGCGATGGGACGTCAGCCCGGGACGGCCCTGCCCTCCCTGGGAAGGCTCTCGAGACAGGAGCCCCGAGCACTTGTGGCTCCAAGGGCTGCTCTGCACCAAGCTGTGTGAAGAGCCTTTCTCCCCTGCCTGCTTTCTCTCTTGGCGAGCGCGGCCACGTCGCACGGCCTGTCCGTGAGGCCCCGGGCAGAATACGGCCCTCGCTGGGCCGGGATGTCTCCGACCGGCCGGAGGAGGCTCTGATCCCGCGGCAGCAGCCAGCTGGTAGCCAGGTAGTGGTAAAACAGCAGCCAGGTTTGTAAAGTTTAATATCTCAACAGTATTTCTAATGTGAGAGAACAAGAATGTCCTGTTTCCAACAGAGAAGAAATTACTTCAGACTTCCCTAAATGCCATCCCAGGCTCCGTTAACTGCTGTCTCGTTCAGAGCCCTGCGTCTAGCCGGTCGTATAAGGCTCGGAACACGGTTCATTTTCCCTCTTGAAATCCAGGTGCTATTTGCATTACAGTGGGTAAGGGATACACCAGCAGAGGTTTCTTTTTCTAGACTACAGAAGAAAGAAGAACCACGGAAGGCAAAGGTGGTATCAAAATCCAGTAAATGAATAGTCATAATCACTTATTAATCCCATCTCAATTCCAAGATCATACAAAATCCTACAAGAAAAGAGTCCCTAAGCAGTCAAGAGAGCAGAGACCTGCGTAGTAGGTGGCATGGGTGTTTCTAAAGAATAAACCTGGCTGGGAGCACTCTGGGTGCCTCGTTACCAGGCAGAGAGTGATAAATTAGGCAGCTCAGGGAAGAGCTACAGAAATGATGAGGGAGGTGGAGGATCCATCTAATGAGCAGAGATTAAATTACTGAAATTATCAGACCTTTGCTGAGCGGCAAGTGAGGAGAGGAGGAGGAACGGTGCAGGAGAGGAAAGTTTGAGTGGGAACAGGGCCGATTACAAAGACTCGCCCTGAGCGTTACTGCTGCCAGCGGAGCGCGGTAGGTCGTGGGCAGTCCCGGGTAGCCTCATTGCTGGGTATTGTAAACCCGATTTTTGTGCAGGGGGGACAACCCTGTGCCCCCGCAGCGGCGTGAGAGCCCTGCGGGTGTGAGCACCGGCAGTCGCCAGGGCCGTGGCACACGGTGTGAGCAGAGCCGCGAGCCGCGGAGGCCACGGGGAGGTCTGCATCGCTCAGTACGGGGTCAGAGGCATCTGCTGCTGAGCCTTGTCCGAGGCATCTGCTGCTGAGCCTCGCCCAAGGCAGCGCTGGGCCGGGAAGGCTGCGGAAGGGGCAGGCTCACGCGCTGCAGCAGGAAGCAGAACGGCTTCGGAAGAGATGTCTTTTGAACAGCCTGGGGCAGGAGCAGGGCTGCTGACCCGGCACAGCAGCTGTCACCACCCGCGCTCCAGGGCTCTGCAGCGAGCCCTGAGCATGCACACGCTTACACCCCGCCGCGGCACCGCAGCCTGCCCCCCGAGCCCGCCAGCCTCAGACCGAGCCCAGCTGTGCGCGTGGGCAGGGACTGCGCTGGTCCCTGCTGTCTGTGCACCCCCGAGCAAGTGCCGAGGATGCCCGTCTTTGAGGCTGCCACGTGCTAGTGCCTTGTGAAGAGGGGCTGCTCATGGAGTAGGGAAAAGCAAACCTACAAACAGGCTCCTGCTCCAGCACCGAATGCCCTCTGCTGTTCTGTGCTGGTCTGCAGCTAATTAGAGATGAATAAATTACGATTTTTAAACAACTGGATGCAAGGCAGAGCTCCTTGGCTCATAGTTGAGACCTCCATCCAAGTGGCTAGGAATCTGTCTTCTTCCCGGTTGCTGGTGGACGAATGAGGCAAATCTCTGCAGTGCCCCATTCCCATGTCGGCAACCTGCAGCCTGCCCAGCTGCTCCTATTTCTCCTCGCCTCTTGGTCAGGCAGCCCAGAGCGGCTAAGCGAAGGTCTGCTGGAGACTGCTGCTTGTTGCCTGAAAGCCCACCGCCTTAGTGTCTGTCCCTCCTCTTCCCTCTGTCACAACGTGGAGGTGGCTCTGCCAGGCAAAGCCAAGCCCAATGGGGTGAGCTCCTGCAAAACCAGCCGTGGAGCACAGGGAGAACCTCAAGTTCTGGTGCAGAACCAGGTTCTGATACTGGTACAGGTTTATCAGCTCAAATTGACCAGCTCAAATGCTGGCATTGTTGCTGGCCTCCAGAAGGTCTTCTGCAGGGAAGGGATGAAGTGAATGAGGAGGCAGCGTCTTTTCTCCGCAGCCCAAGCGTCAGTATGCAGTGGAGAGGGAGAGCATCTCGGCTGGCAAAGCTCCCGGGGCTGGGGCCGTGGGAGAGCTGCATCCCCTTGGACACGCTCCCGCAGAGGCGAGGCTGGCCACTGCCTCTGCAGGCAGCTTATCTGATTGCTATGGTAACGTGGTCCCAAGCACCTCGGAGCGCGTGTGCCAAGCTACCCGAGGCAGATTTGGGAAGCTGGCCTGACTGTGCTGATTCAACGGCATCTTGCCATAAACAACCATCCCTGGCCTATGAGCAAGCACAAGCAGCACCCCGGATCCAAGGGGTGATGTTACGGGAAGCTGCACAGTGGCCTGGCACACGCCTCGGGTGACCAAACCCCCTCGCCAGTGTGTTTTTCTCCTGGAGCGGGCCATATGTCTGGTGATTTTAAAAATCACAGTGTGTGTTGGCAAAGCACTTCCAGTCCAGCCTTCTGATGCAAATCTGGCAGCAGGCTGCATTGCAGAGGAGCTGCGTCCAAGGCCCTGGGCTCTGCACTCCCTGGTAGGTACCTCCCGCTCCTCCCCGCTCAGGGGTCAGTGATCCCGAGCAGTGACTGGGACATGCAGAATGGGAGCGGGATGCTCAGGAACAGCGGGAGGTCTGAGCCTCTGGCCACAGCGGAGCACGGCCTGGGTCCACGGCCCCCTCAGCGGGACATTGGAGAGGCTGAGCCCCTCGTCGCCTCGTTGCATGGAGCTGCCTCTCCCGGAGGGCTCTGCTGGCCCCGGCACGCGCTGCTCCTCCATCGGGAACCGTGGCAGCGCCAACGCCGCGCCGGCAGCCCCGGGGCTGGGCTCGCTGTGAGCGCGGGGCTGTCTTCTGCGTTTCTCCATCCCTATCTCCCCCACGCAGCGTCTTCCCCGAAGGGAAGGGAGGCCGGCTCTGCCCGTGCTGCTGCGCGGATCCGGATGGAAAGCCGGCTGTTGAGGCAAGGAAGAGCGAGGGAGAGGAGGGGAGAGCCCCACTGCCGCGTGCACGGGGAGGACTGGAAGGAGCCGGTAAGTAGCTGAAGTGTTTAGCAATGGAAAGAAAACTCCCGGCTTCAGTCTCCTTGCAGGTCTTTCCTAAGAGCTGGCTTATCAAAACAGTCACGGGAGGAACTAAAACAGCCCAGAAGCCCCTCTTTTCTCTAGCATTTGCCACAGCCTGTGGCACGTGCGGGGGGAGCCGGGGCCTTCACAGTCCTCGGCCATGCGGTGTGCGGCAATGCAGACGTGGAGGGCTGGTGGGACCTGGAGAGGACGTTAGCGCCTTCCCATGCCCGTGTCACCTGGGACTGCCCCTTGTCCAGCCTCTCCTCTTGCTCTCTGCCAGCATACGGCTCTCAGTTTTCATACCTTTCCCTCTGACCACAATGTTTTCAGGACTATTCACTGCATAAATCATATATCGCAGCGTACTCATTACACACAGACTCTTCCAAGCCTAAGAGCCCTGGCATGTTCCCTTTTTTGTAAAAGCGTGAATGACGCACTGACAAAACAGGGGATTTGCTTTCTGAGCACTTTGCCCGGAGATGCTCTTCCTCCACCTTTTGTTAATTTTAGGTAACAAAGACGGATGTAGTTTCCTAAGATCTGCAGTTCAGATCACAGAAGCCACTGCTAAAAGCCGTCAGAACAACACTTATTCTAAAGCTGAAGCTGTTTCCATGAACAGGAAAATGCATTGACATTGTGGAATGCCACTGCGAAATATCTCAAGTGCAGAGCCTTGGATTAGTTTAAATGACATTGCATTTTTACTGTTTACTTTCTATCAGTATACATTTACAATCTCCATTCACTCCCTGAAGGAGGTAGGGCACAATGTGAATTAATCTACCTCTCTTCAAGGTGTTTCACTGCTTCTTATGACAAGTAGATAATGAAGAAGAATTATAAGAGGTTAACCTACAAAGCTTTCTGAAAAATATTTTTCTAGGAACGATTATATTAAAAAATGGTTTGTAAAAGTCAGGAAATAAAGATGATAATCCCTGGAAGCTTACTTATTAGTGGAAGAAATAATTGGGAAAGTGGCACGTAGAGATTCGCAAGCCAAAACCACAAGGCTCTGCGGTGACCATCCAGCTGGAGCAGCCCCAGCACGCGGGCCAGCGATGCTCCTCCAGGGACCGCATCCCCGGCTTCTGCTCGGTCCAGTAGGATCATTTATTTTAAAATAATTCCAGCCCCAGTGCACAGCCTTGCAAGACAGGCAATCTGCCATATCCCTTCACAAATTATTACAAGAGTAAATTACTGCCCCTCTCAAAAATACACACTTTCAACTTCACCCAAATGTGTCTAACTCTGTCTTCCCATGAGTGGGCCTTGTTAAGCCTTCGTCTGCTAGATTAGAGAGCCCTTTCCTGTCAGAGGTCTTCTCAAATCGGTGCTTGTGAGTCACCACAGGAGCACAGAACTGGAAGGCACAGCTTGGGCCATCAAATCCCATTTCCTTGCAATTGCTGGCAACCATGTTACGAAGTCCATTTCAAACTCAATCTTAAAACTAATTGCATGCCTTGCCCCCAGTAGTCCTCTCAGGAAGCTGTTCCAGAACAGCATTTCTCCCATGGTTAGAAACCATCTAATTTCCAGCCTAAACATATTCGTGCCAATTTATACCCATTTGTTTTTGTGCCAGCACCGTCTGTTATCTGAGGCCACTTTCCTCCTTCCTTGGTGCTCATCTGCTGATGTATTTTGAGGGTGGCCATATGCTCCCCAGCCTTCCTCCGACTTGGCTAAACATGCCCTGCTGTCCTCAGATGGACTCTCCAGTCCGGAGGTCATCCCCGGAGCCCCGCTCTGCCCCTGCTCCGCTCCCACTCTCCCTTCCTGGAGCGGGGTGATGAGAAAGTACCTGCCGTTCCCACGTCTGAACGGCGAGCGAGCCGACGCTGCCCCTTCTCCGCTCGGAGCAGGGCTCCGCTTCCCTCCCTGGGCCCGGCTGCCAGCCCCGCGTGGGACTAGCGGGGGGGCAACACCCCTGTGCTGCTCGGGGGTGCACCAGCGTCTCAGAAAGGGCTTTTCCAGTCTAGTATGGGGGGAAAAATGCTCTAATTAGAGTCTTGCCTCTAGCACGTGCTGAGTCAGGCCCTACCGGCTGGTGCAGGAGGGGTTCCCAGCTGCCTGCCGTGACTCACTGCCACGTGCCGCCTCAGCCGCGAGCGCGGCACGATCTCCGAGCTGCTGTCCGTTTGGAGAGGAGAGCCTCGCAGGCACCTCCCCGGGCTGGGCCAGGCACTGGTCACGCCGAATGACGGGGGCTAAGAAGAAACTGCATTTGAGGGGAGGCTGCTCCATGGCTGCTCGCTACGGAGTTCCTCCACCGTCCTCCAAAGCAGCTGGTCTTGATACCTGCCAAAATTTGGAGAGGGAACTAGATGGACCACTGATCTAATCCATCCTGGCAATTCCCATGTTGAGCTGACAGCACCAGCTGGCCTCTCTGGACTGGACACTTACTGAATGTTTGGAAAACACTCGTATTGCTAATTAAAATGGATAGAAAGGTGCAGGTATGCTGTGTAAATATCTAAGCCCTTAAAAGCAGAACTGTCAAATAAAGTGTTACACTCCATCAGCTCCTATTGCATCCAGTCACTGAACACAACCAGACGCTTGGATAACACTCATATCTGCTCATGGATGCATTTGACATCCATACAGGAAAAACATACAGTCTGCGATGAATAAAAAGAGTCAGAGCCCAGGCAGCATTCATTTAAGGCTAAACCGCTTGTTTTAAAAGCTTTACAATCTAGCTGTAAAATTTCCTCTGGGCTGGAAGCTGGTGCCCAAGAAGAAACGTTCTCTCTGTTATGTAGGGTTTGCCTGCAAATCCTATTAGTCTTCTGTGCAGCACATCACAGGAGAAGAGACACCAGAATGTCATATTGGTGCATTCTGGTAAGCACCGTGGCTCAGATGTGTGCTCAGTTAAAAAAAGGCCAAAGCATTGTGACTCTTCATTAAATGGTGTCCTTTCTGAGGTTTACCTCACATTTTTGGAACTTCAAAACAATTTTTGTGTTCTTTTTTGGGGGGGGGGGTCACTATAGCACACATGAAAATGGCTCATCCACTGACGACTGGTGACTGCTTCTAGCCAACATTGCCTTGGGAGCTTGTCACACAAACCCGGCGCAAGAAAGAAGTCCCGAGTCTGCAGGACTAATGACGTTGGTGTGGTACCGGCAAACTCAGCAGACAGCAGCCTTACTGACTCCAGCAGATGCTCACTGGGTTCTCCAAGTTGAAATAAATGTATATTTCCATGCAAGAAGTTCATCTCTGTAATTATGCACTCAAGATCCATCTATACATATTATAACAGTTATGTGAAATAGGGGCTAAGGACATGCATGCGAGCCACACCGAGCAGTAGAGTGAACCCGCACGGCCAAGGCTTCTGGAGAGCACGAATCTTTCCCCAGTGCTGCAGCACATGCTCCTCTGCAAAATGACCCAAACTGCACCTACTCTGGATTTTCATTTCAGGTCTCAATCTGATTGCTAAATCTGCTGGTCATCCCACCTACCACCTTTCTCTGGGGCTGCTGGGCAGGGGCAGCGCGTGCCTCCCGTGTTGGCTCCCCGGCACTCGGGGTGACACCCCCAGGCCGGCACAGCCACCTGGACACTGCTGTACCGAGCACAGCCTCCGTTCTGCACCGAGGCGTGAGACTGCGAGCGAAGGATGCAAGACGTTTCCTCTGCCAGTTCGAGTTAGCCCCTTAGCATTCCCATTACTGTAATGCAGTTGAAAAGAAATCCACTAGTTACAGGAAATGATTTACAGGACACAAGATGCTGCATTTCAGAGGTCTCATGTGTATCATAAAAAATATATTATAACGGAATAATCTCTATCAGAACTGGAGCTGCACAGAGAGAACACATGTCCAGCTGAGAGCAGCATTGAGCTTTTGTTCATTATGGGAAAAGTCGGTGCTCTTCATCTTATTTGATGAATATTTTTTTTTCTCAGCACTGGATATCTAGTTAATATTTGCACTCAATATTTTTTTCAAATCTTGCTTTTGCCATGAGATCAAGCACAGCTGAGACTCCAATGGCATGTTGTTCTGAGGTGTTCCCTGCTGAGCATCACACATTAACAGCAAGATTTGGAGCAATCCCTGGACTTCTCCTGTAAAATCTAGGCCACAGCTTGTCAGCTGGGGAAGCGTGAGGGAGCTCAGCCAGCTCTCCCAGCCAGCCCGAGCCCAGGGCACCTCCGCGTGGTGGGATGCACCTTCACAAAGCGGAGACCAGAGGAGGAAGGGATGCTCCCTCCAAAGGCACCGTCTCCTGCTCTCTGGCAGGATGAGGTACCCGGCGCTCATGGCCAGGTAACCCAGGGAAGGCACTCCGCTTCTCCAGTGCTCGCTCAGGTGCCCGGCTGTGCTCCTGTGCATGTGTTAACCTGCAGCTTCTCTGCAGTTTTGCCAGGCGCCGGCATGAGGGGACACCTTTGACACTGGAGCTTTCCAGGTAATCTGCAGGATTCAGAGGGCGCTGGTGGTTTTGGGGTAGCAGCTCAGATGCTAAAGGTCAGATTCCTGCTCATTCACCTGTGAGGGCTTTATGTTCCCCACGTTCCTCAGGTCCCCACTGCACCGAGGTGATCCCAGCACCTCCCCGCCGAAGGGGACCACAGCAGCAAGCACACCAAGAGCTGGGAGCTGCCCCATTGCCACAGTGCAGTACGCGTGGGGAGAGGCTCCCGGGAGACCCCGGGATGCGGGGTGGGAGGAGGCTGAGAAAGACACAAAAGCCCTTTCGTCCCCTTGCTGAAACCGAAGCTGAGAACCGGAGGTGGGAAGTGCCGAAATGTGGAGCTGGGAAGCGGTGGCAGCTGCTCTGGGAAGGGGCGGGGGCTGCTCCAGAAAGGCCATGAGGATGGAGGATCCCAGCCCCAGCCCACTCCACCAAGGTTGGGGACGTCGTTCCTGGGAGGGCAGTGCATGAGGATGTCTGTGCAATGCACGTGTCCCCAGTGCTGGTGACCCTGGCCTAGGGCCTCACCTGCTAGTGCAGCTCCTGGCACCCAAACTATGGGCCCTCCATTCTCCAAACGCCCATCAGCTCCTCCGCGCCAGCAGAGAAGCTGCTGCCGGCCCCTGCCCACTGGCTGCCGTCTCTGCTCGGGCTCGGAGGAGACAGCAGCCTGTCCTAGGAAACCTCGCTGCACTGCCCCGCTCCTCAGAGCACCGGAGCCGGGGGATCCCAGCTCTCCCGCAGCCCGACGCTGCTGGTCGGGAGCAGGAGGTCTTCCTTCCTTCCGCAGAGGACTTGTCCGGGAGCAGCCTTGGGGAGCTGGAGGATGTGGGCAAGAGCCACTTGGGGGGCTGAAGGAAAGGGGAGCAAGACAGAAAGCACTTTGGGGGGCTGGAGGGGAGTAGCCTGGGACAAGGGGTCAGGCAGCTCTGGCCACCTGATTTCTGCAGGGAAAAGGCACGTGGAGGAGCAGGCTGCACCTCCGGCTGGCCCTGCCTCCTGCCCCCGAGGGGCCCGCGCAGCCCTGGGGCAGAGGGACTGCACCGCTGGGGAGCAGACGGGGGCCACGGGAGTGGGGGCTGCTGGGCGCTGTCCCCAGCCCGCTCCAGGGCCAGCAGCGCTGCAGCCAGCCCAGTCCGTGCCCCGGTGAGCGCTGCCTGCGGCGTCATCCCAGCACCGCGCCCAGCAGTGTCCCCAGGAATGCCCCCGGCAGGGCCTGGCAATGTCCCCAGCAATGTCCCCGGCAATGTCCCCGGCAGGGCTCAGCAATGTCCCCAGCGGGGCCCGGCAATGTCCCCAGGAATGTCCCCGGCAATGTCCCCGGCGGGGCTCGGCAGTGTCCCCAGGAATGTCCCCGGCAGTGCCCCTGGCGATGGCCCTGGCAGTGTCCCCGGCGATGCCCCCGGCGGGGCCCGGCAGTGTCCCCAGGAATGTCCCCACCGGGGCTCGGCAGTGTCCCCGGCAATGCCCCCGGCGGGGCCCGGTGATGCCCCCGGCAATGTCCCCAGCAGCGTCCCCGGCGATGCCCCCGGCGCTGCCCCCGGCGATGCCCCT
>PTFA01000211.1:1183957-1318568 GCA_003342895.1 Casuarius casuarius
GCTCGCGGCGGCCGGAGCGGTTCCGGCTGCGGTGCCCCGGGGGGAGCAGGGACGTGCACGAACATCCCCTCGTGCCGCTCCCGCGCGCAGAGCGCCCGAGCAGAGCGTAGCAGCTCGGCTGCACTTGGCGTGACACCCATGTAAATAGGTCAGTAATTAATAATTACTGAAATAAACAAGCTTGCGAGTTCCAGGTGATGCTGCAGGTTTTGAAGTGCGAAAGAATTCCGTATTTCATACAAGCTGCAGGGTTCGTATCGCTAATCAGATCTACTCTTTATTCAACAAGTTCCGTGCTCGGAAAGTTTTTCCGTTGACTACATATAATTCTATTTATGAAGCAGTCTCTGCATCTTGTTGTATGGTTTAGCATAACATTTTAAGACAATCGCATGTTAAAAGTTCTATTTCTTGAAGAAATACTGAGCTACAGCAATTAAGTGCCTTGGCAGTTTAGTAAATCAATGAATTGTGATGGCTCAGGGTTTCAGTCTTGTCTCGGGGCTAAAAAGAATGAGGTGCATTAGTGTAACTTGCAAATTCTGTAGTTCTTCAGTTTATGCTTAAAACAAACCGATGCTAGTTGCTTTCCAAGAAGAAAATCATTTGTGGTTGAGCCCATAAATTTCTGGCTTTTTGTTTTCCTTCGTATAGTAGTTGTTTAGCCACTCTGAAAAATAGGGAAAATACTTATGTCAGGTGCAGCAAGTTAGTTACTGCCTGGATTGTCTGGTCAGTCTTATAAAAACAGTACGCAGTTTTCATAACGATATTTAAATATGAGCATCACTCACGCTAGACACTGTTCTGTAGAAATTGTGGAAGCAAAGTCTTCACAACACTTATTCGGTGTAGCATCTACTTGGCTTCGTTAAAATGATGAGGGATTTTCTGAGGGACTTGAGTAAAGTGGAGATCAGCACGGTGAAAGGACATTTGTCTCTGAGAGTGTTTTGAGTATGTTGTACCAACGTGGGGAGGGAGTGAAGGACTGACTGTGCTTATTCTACTTTATTTATTTATAATATATGATTTCAAACGCAGTAGCTTATTTTACTAAATTTTCCTGCAGGAAAGCGTGCCTTGAAAAATAAGTTTAGATATCTGTTGGAAGAGGCTAGAGAGTGGCATGTAAAAGGTTTGGCTTTATTCAACATAGGCAGAGGAAGATCAAGCACTGAATGTGGCAAGCGGCTGCCTTTTCATCTTTAAAATCATGCTACAAGAAAAGGGCTAGAGAGTGGGTGTAACTTGTCTCCTGGAGTAAAAGGCGTGCATAGGTTTCTATTTGCAGAATGCATTTTGTATTTTTTCAGTGTTGCAGTAGCTCTGTGGTTTGTTTAGCAGATTTGTAGCACTGATGATAAGCTGCACTGTTAGAGAGGTAGGAAACGAGAAGATTGGATAAAAGCTGATTTGTGAAGTTCCTGGGCAGAGAGAGGGATGCATTCTGCAGTCATGAGGTGAATAAATTACACTGCTGATTAATTGTGGCTGTGGCCCCGTGCGTTTGCCCTGGTTGTTTAACCTACAACCATCTCTGCAGCTGCCCGGCCCCAACAGCGTCCTTCCCCTTGCTCCTCGCAGAGGTTTCTCAGCCTTGCTGGAGCAGAATAGCAGGTCACACAGCAGTGACTGTCCTGTGCTCAGCGGGAGCCGCGAGTTTCTGCTTGTGCCGTGCTGGTGCTGTGCTGTTGTTGTGGACTGGGAAGCTGATGTGCTTTGTGCTGTACCAATGCAAAACAAGAAAAGGGCTAAAAAAAATAAATAAAAGGATTGCCATCCATGTTAGCAGGAGTTTCCTCCTGACCCGCTCCAAGATCAACTCGTGTAGTGCACTGAGAAGGGTGATTGCTCGCAGCTGTGTCCCAGGTAGAGTCATTGGAGATTTTTCCTAGCCACAGAAATGTCTCTCTCTCTCTCTTTCTTTTTTTTTTTTTTTTTTTTAACAAAGCAGCAGCTACTGAAGTGTTTGTATCGGCATCTCCTTACAGTGACTTCTATTACTTGTTCATATTTCGCGTACAACATGCTTCCTTTTATGCATTACACACTGTTAGCTTTTAGTACGGCCGAGTTAATTTTTTGTTATGTAGTGAAAAAAGGAAACGGCGTAGCCTGCGTGTCCCTCGCTTCGTCACTCATTGCTGAGGACACTTTCTCGCAGGGCTGCGAGAGGGAAGAGGAGCCTGCGCTCGCGTCCGCACTCCGTTAACGCAGCTGAGGGCTGCTCTCCGAGCGGTTTTCCCCATCTGTAAAATGGAGACACCACCTAAGTGCTACCGTTTCTCTTGCGTGCGTACCGTGCTGCATTATTCATGCCTCTGCTGCCTTGAGGTTAGTCAGCTATAAACACGGTGTCCGGGATCTATATCAGGACAGCGTTCAGAAGCTGAGGGTAGTGCAAAATATAGCTTTCTGCAGGTTGGGTGATGCCGTATGTGGAAAGCCTGTTGCACCAATTCTCCGCAGTCTGTTCTGTTTTCTTTGTAACCTTTAGGAAAAGCTGTGCTGTTTGGGATTGCTTTAACTCTACAGTCAAAGTTTACATGGAAATTACGGAACTGAAGTCTTCCTACACATGTACTGATGCGAACTGGGCTTAAGACTGTTTTAGTTGTTTAATGTTATGCTTCCGGAATTGTCTGTGCGGTTGTAATTTGTAATTCCATACGTTTTAATGTTGGGTTGCCTGAAGGACGAGTTCAGTGACGCGGCTTTCCTTGAATTGCGCTTAATATCCCAATGTACACTAACTTTTGATACATTTCCTAGGTTTCTTTTTTTGTTAATGCAGAATGTTGTATTGAAGGGTAAGCGGGAAGTGGTTTGTAACCTTTCTTTTCATTAAGAGTTTGGCACGTGTGCGTATTACTTGCATATCTTCAGTTCTCTCTCTTTCTTAAATCAGGGACACTGATACCTGGCAGCAAATATTATCTTCCATGATGAACTTTGCTGACTCCATCCCTTGTAACGCGCCGTACCGCGTCGTCCCGCTGCGGGAGCATCGGTTCTGGCAGGAGCAGGCGCCCGCGTCTCCTTCGGGAGCTGCTGGTGGCTCCTCATCACCCGCTCGCTCCTAAATCACGGTGCCGCCCGTCGCCCCACGGGAATCGCTGTTGGCTTTCCGGCGGTACCCGGTGTCGGTCTGCTCCCCTTGGACCCGGGGCAAGGCTCGCTGCAGGACCGGCCCGGTCGGGAGCCCGGTCGGGAACGGGCCGGGCTGGAGCCGCGGCGCTTGCAGCGGTGCCGAGCTCTCTCCCGCGCGACGCCGGTGCCCGACGGGCACATCCCGCGCTGCGAGCCGGGCCCGGAGCGGCGGTGCCGGCAGCTGGACGTGCAGCGTGCGAGCCTCCCTGAGCGTGCAACGGGGACGGGGGGCCTGTGGGAAGACGTGGGAGGCTGCTGGGCACTGCAGCAGTTCAGCTCACGTCTGCAAACGCTCGTTGCCAGCAGAAGCAGCAGCAGCGCCAGGGTATGCCCCGGGTCTCTGCCTGCCTGTGAAACAGCTTTGCCCTAGCGCGAGGGGGTCTGTGGACAGCGGGGACTGCAGACGGCCGGCACCGCCTGACCCTTGGCGGGTCTGTCCCCTCGCGGTGCCGGGGGCCTGGTGTCCGCCGGGGCAGCCGGGAGCCAGGCCCTGGAGCAGAGGGGCCTGGAGACGCAGCAGAGCCGGGGCTCCGCGGTGCTCCCGGGTGCCGGGGGCCCTGCCAGGGAGAAGCGCTTTGGGGCGGTTGTGTGCAGAGAGCTGAGGTGCTCGGTGCCTGAGGGGGAGGAGAAACCTGAACGGATGGTGCTTTAACTGGGTCGTTCTGCTTGCGTGAACGACCGAAATAGTAAAGCCCGGCACCGCGGGCGTCTGGGCAGCTCGCGGGGACGAGTGGAGCAGCGCGCTGCTCGGGGGCTGCTGGGCCAGGCTGCCGGCCGGCTCGGGAAGGGGGAGAGGGGTCGGTTTTGTCCGTTCACATCCCCTGGGCTATCTGGGCATCCCATGTTTAGCAGAAAACTGAGGATTCACAGCATTATTTTGAAAATAAATGTGTAGTTTTAACGAGTCACATGATGTCCATACTGCAGAGAGAGTATCTGATAGTGGTGAACCTAAATTTAGGGGTTTAAAATTCACTGATTTGAAGATTATTCCAAAACCTCACTTCAGGAGTTAAAGTACATGCGTATATCCGCATTGTTTTCCAGCAAAGACAGAGCTTTACCCCCGTCTCGGCACAGCCTTCGCGGAGGAGCTGTTGCAATGCCCCTGTGGTTGGACCCCGCTCCTTTTACGCCGTGCTGGGCCTCCACGCGTTGTGCCCTCATTCAAGGGTTTAGCGTTATGCACGGAGCAGTCGCCGTGACATGCAACGGAAAGGTTTGCACGTCTAATGCCGTTCTCACGGCTTATCTGTTTTTTTGGAGTGTGCTCAGTAACAGTCCGGCCGAGCTGCTGACATCATGCAGACAGGGACTGGTGCGGTGGCAGGGCCCCTTCTCCCCGCGACGCCCGTGTGCTCGGCGGCCGGTGCGTCCCAGCAGCGGGCGGCTGCGCTGCCGGCGGCCTCGCTTGCTGCCGTCCCCCGGGCGGACGGACGGACGGACCGGGGTTTGCTGCAGGTGCCTGGTAACTGCTGTGTTTCTCCGGGAAAGGCCTTCCTGGCGCGCCGTATCCCCTGCCCCTCTGGCGAGGTAGGGAAGGTGTATTGATTTTTCTGGGACCTGCTGTGAGTCGGCTCTTGCTGGAAGGCAGTGACTCAGCTGCCCTCCCTCTTCCGCGGATCCGGTACATTGGGATTAATCTGGGCTGCAGCCTGTACGAGCACTGCTGTGCAGCAACAGCTCCTTCGGTACTGTGTCCCCTTCCCCGAACCCCCAGGTCTGCATTGGACCTTACGTTTTTCTAGCCCAGATCTTCAGTGCATCCGCACAAAGCAAACGCACACGTGCAGCACAGACCGTCCGCTAGCGCCAGATGCAGCTCGGTAAAATCGCCGCCAGGTCCGTCACGGGCCGGGCTGAGCAGGGGCCGGGCTCCGCCGGCCGCTGCCTGCGTTTCGCTCTTGGGGGGCTGCAGGGAGGAAGCCTCGCGTGGGCTGCTCCCGCGTCGGGGCTCGACGTTCCCTGCACCCGGAGCTGCCAGAGCAAATCCAGCACGTGTCCAGGCTCGGGGGCCTCCCTGCTCTCCTCTGCTCATCCCCTGCCGGGCCGGGGACGTCCCCTCTCCGCCCTCGTCTGCCGGCAGGTTTCTGCTGGGCTTCAGATGGAGGGATGGGATGCAGGAATGAATCAGGCCTCTTTGCAGTGTTTTATCGCCTGATGCTGGCTAACCGCAGGCTACGCGATTGCAGCGATGGGAAATGCAGCGGTGCCGGGCACCCTGAGCCTCCCTGCGCCAGGCTCGTCCCCCCTTGCAAAGGGAGTGAGAAACGTGCCGGGGCCGACGCGCCGGCCGGGGAGAGCCGCAGCTCTGGGGCTTCTGCCTCCTGGAAAACGCCTGCAGCCGGTGACCACCCGCGATGTGCAGGGAGCGCGCTGGCGGCGCGGGGCTCGGCGCGCAGCGGTGCGATGCTGGAGAGCCTGCGGCAGCCGCACGCCGGTGCTGCCCGCGCGCCAGGGCCGTGTCCCACCGGGGCCGGGGGCCGTGTCCCAGTATTGTGGCTTGCTCCGCTCCCCTGCAGCACGCGCCAGCCTCAGCACCCGCGAGCAGGAGCGGCCCGGCGGTTCCTAGCAAAGTCGCCTACGAGAATTACGAACCCGCGGCTCAGAGGAAGAGCCGAGCGAGGCAGACACGCTTCCTCTAATACCTTTTGGAGCATCCCTCGGAGCACTCAGGGAGCTGTAATACATTGCCGGGTCTGAAATAATCTAACTATTACACTGTATTTTCGAGAACGCACTTGCTGTAGGATTTTGCTCAATAATCCATTTAAGTGAAAGCTAGAGTGCTTTGCTTCTAATGGTTTAAGTGTTATTTGTAGTGTCAAAGTTTGTGAGCTTAGCTTTCTGTGTCGCATCAAGCATGTAGATACCACAGAAAGTCCAAAAATAGGTCTGGGGAAAAACAGCCCCCTTGGAAAAGGGGACGGCAAGGAGTCAGCTGGTCGCGTTCGTGCGTTTAAATGCTGTGTCTGACCTCTGCTCGCTTTTTGATTTAGTGAGGCTTGTTCCGCTTTGTTAGAGGCACAGACCGGCTCAGAAGCAACAACAGGTTTTCAAAGAAAGTTTTGGACAAAGGCTTTTGATTTTTCAAAGTGAAATTCCAGTACAAATTGGTGGCACCTTGTATTGAGAGAGGTTTGAATCTCTTGCTTTTCATGGGTTTCTTCTACCTCTAGTTGTCATGGGGACTTCTTTTCCCTGAGTTATTATATCATGCACTTCAGCAGAAATTTTATTGCTTTGGGGGCTGGAGAGGCTCATGTGGGACATTTCTCACTGCTCGTGGTGTAATACACAAAGGTAATTTCTTTCAAATGATTTTTGCTTGAAGTGGTTTCAATGAATTGAGAGGATAAGAGTATGAATGAATGGCTGAAATTTTAGTGCGGAGTTCAGGTAAGGAACATACACTATCAAACTTTCCAGAGCATTAAGTGTGGATATTATAATTTCACCGTGGTATGTAAGTAGGCAGCAGTCCATTTTATCCTTTTATTCACTTTTTTGAGAGTATTATTTAGGATCTGAAGTGGTTCAAATTGGTTTCCAGTCCCTTCTAAAAAGTTTAACATAAAACCCTAAATTATGAGAGCGTTTTCAGCCGCGGTGAGAAACTGCCGTTTAGGCCGAAGTCGCGGGGTCGGCCCCGGGAAAGCGCGGTGCTGCCGGGGCGGGACGGGGGCCGCGGCTGGGAGGGGAGGGCAGGCGAAGGCTGGTTCCCCCCGTGCACCGCTCTCCCGCTGAACTTGGGGGCTGCTCGCATGCAGAAGACGCAGCGCCGGTCTGCACGGGTCGGGACTTGGTCTGCGAGACCCTCGTGGTGCGGGTTTCCGCTGTGCGTTTCTGAAAATCCCGCGCTTTGGGCAATAAGTTAGAATATTTCAGTGGTGTCTTTGAGCCGGCGCGGCGAGGACCACCCTCCCGAGCTTATTTCCGTCCAGATCTGTGTTTGTGTTTCGTTTATTTAGGTAGCTGCTGTTTCCGAGCCGAAGGAGGGTATTTAAAAAGCAAAGCGTTTGAGGGCTGCGGAAGGGACTCGCATTCATGAAAAAAATACCCGTTCTTTCAAATCTCCCATTTTCATCCCCAGAGTCAACACACCAATTTAGTAAATGTTGCAAGGCACGCTGTTTTCCCCCTTGTCATATTATACATCCAAGCATCAAGGATGGATCATAAACTTGCTCTTTATGGCTTTAACATTTCAATTGCTAGTCACATTTTATGTAAATGAAGGTATTTACCTTGACAAGCTCTCCTGTGAAGTACAGTACTTCTTTAAAGAATTTATTTGGCAATATAAACAGGCCAAATGCTGAGGGCGGATGAAAAATTCACAATCAATTTTACAGCTAAGTAATGTAGAATCCTCCCAAAATATCCCGGCGGTTGTCTGGTCCGATCTCATCAGCGCCGTGGAGAAACTGAGGAAGGGAGACTCGGAGGGAAGCAGAAATAGTAAAGGGACATCAGTTAAAGCCGTGAACCTGCTAAGCAGGACTTGACTTTGGATAAAAATAACTCCAACTGCCAGACTTTATTTTGTATTACAGAGATTGCTGTAACACATTTCAAGCTAAAATCTGATTTCCATTCCCGCTGGAGCCGCTCTGGAGTGGCCTTGGCCCCTTCCTTTATTAGCGGATAATGATTTTGGGTCTGAGTAGGGGCAATGTTGCTCTGGTAGCCTGAATTCATAGCTCTCCTTTGTTTTAGACCATATTTCCTTTCATTTTGCACCGAGATGGGTACCGTAATATGATATACTTTCTATTAGGGTTCATCCACATCTGCAAATAACTTTATTTCATCCTCAGCACTGCCCTTTCTGTATTCGCTCTTGATGGACATTCATGTAATTAAGCGAGCCGGCGAGGATGCTCATGGGAAGCCAACGTCGGAGGCAGAAGCGGCCGTTGCGCTTGGACGCCGCAGCCGACAGCGCAAGCAGCGATCGCCCGGTCAAGGAAAAGACAAAACCCTGCGGTTTGGGCAATGCCGGCGCGGGGAGGCGGCAGCTCCAGAGCGATCCGGGACTGCCCCAGGCGCCTGCGGCACCGCCGGAGCGCTCCGCTGTCACCCCCGCGCTCGGGACCCGCTGCCGAGCGAGCGACGTGCCGGGAGGAGCCGGATCCTGGAAGGCCTGCGGGCAACAGGGACTTCGTTATTTGGCCAAGTTATTAATTACGAATTTTCCAGCTCCAGTCCTCCTTGTTTAAAAACAAACAGCGCTTTTGCATCCAAAGTGCTGACTCGCGAAAACCCTTTGCAGACCGTGGATCCCGACGTGGCTGCTGTTGGAGGTCTGCACTTGGCCGCTGGTTCCTCCCCCCGGTCCTTCCCCGTGTGCCGCGTGCGCGTTCCCACCCGCCGGAGGCAGAGGCGGGAGCTGGGGCCGCGGGCTCCGGCCGTGCCGTTAGCGACGGCTGTTTCCCGCGGTGTCGTAGTGCAAACGCCGCCCGTGCTGCCCCGCCTGCGCAGGGACGTGCACGGCTCTGTCTTTGCCGGAGCCCCGCGGAGCCGCCCGTCGCCAGGGCAGGTTGCGTCCCCCGTCAGCCCGGGCAGAGCACCCGGCATCGCCCCGTTCCCGAGCGAAGATCCAGGATTTGCGCCTTCCCCGCAGCTGCCGTTGGGCTGCTTTTCCCACGTGCCGGGTCCGGCGTCGGCCCCTGCGTGGGAGGAGGGAGCGCGGTCCGTGCCGCTGGGCGCGCCGCACGTGCCCGGATCAGGAGCGATAAAGGCTCCTTACTCAGCTCAAAATCCTCCAGAAACCTGGAAGAAATCAAAGCACTGTGGAAAAATGCCTGCGGCAATGACTTCATTGGTAAACTAACGTGTCGAGCAGAGAGTGTCTAAGACCCAGCAAATCATAATGCAATTTCGTATGCAAAAAAGGGTTTATCTCTATCTAAATATTATTCTGCATCGTTACTCTTTGTAGGGAAGCTATTGCTCTCCTAGGTTAACTGATTGAACTTGGGAACTCGAGCTGCAAGCTTATCGCGTTGGCAGTGGCTTGACTTTTATTGCTCCTAAATTGTAGTGATATCGTTAGATATGGGTAAATTAGAAAATATTAAAGTTTTATACTACTACAGAATTAAAAAGATTAGAAGAGGCATTTCTGCAATCCAGTCCACCATGAAATTGGAATCTATTTAGTATGTGAAATGTGTATTACAAATAGCCTAACAATTAATGACAAAAGAAGGGCTGGGACAGACTCAAGGCTCAAACTGCTCTGCATTTCTTGCGGCTGGAGTGGCAGCAGGGGAAATGCGTTATTAGATCATTACAGGCTTTTCTGCTAGAGCCTCTGCTGCTAAAGCTACATCAAGGTGTTTTATAATTACCCTGTTCCCGCGTAATATTCTGAAACGCTGTCATCTTGGGATGTGGTTGTCTCGGTGGGAGACCGTCCGTGTCCCTGCCAAGGACTGGCTGATTTGGAGAATTTGAAAGGAAATTCTTCAGCCGTTTTTTGAGGCAGGCAATGGTGGAAAGATGGCTTTCCCGTGGCAAGAGCGTAAGCAGATCGTGGGTTTGGGGTTTTTTTTGTTTTTGTTTGTTTTTTGGTGTTTTTGTTTTTCCGAAGTACGTTGCAGTGTACAAGCCTGCTGGCTGTGCGTTTGGGGACGCAGACCCGGTGCCTGCGGTTGCAGCGGTGCCGGGGAATCCTGCCTGGCCCTGGGAATACACGTTGCGTTTCCCGTGCGGTTTTTCGCCTGGGACACCCACTCGCGCTTCAGGAGCCGTCGCTTTGCGTGTCCGCGCCTCTGTGCTTAGACGTGCAGCGCAGGGGGTGTAGTTCCTTCTCGTTAACAGGATTTATGTCCCTGGTGTTTCTTGCTGAATGACTTAGTATTATAGTAAAGAACGCGCGTGCTGCCTTAATTAAAGTGCAAAACCCCTGCATTAATATATACGTTGCCACTGAAAATGAAGGGTCAGTGATGACAGCAAGTGTAAAAGCTTGTGGCAGGTTTAACTGGCCATGTGAAACGGGAGGTGATTTGGGATTGAACCCGGCAGCCGGATCGGGGCCCCGCAGCCGCTGTGCAGCCCCGGGGCGCCTGCAGCACCCGAGTGCGCGTCACCGCGGCGCTTCCCGGCGCTCGTCCGGGCACCGGCTCGGCCGCGGGGCGGATGCGGCCGGTGCCGGAGCCTGGTCCCAGCCCGGCCTCGCCGCGCGCTCGGCTGCGGGCGAAACCGGCCTGCGGCGCTGGCTCTCGAGCTGGGCTGTTTCAATGGGGCGGTGCAAGGCAACCTAACGGAGCAGAGGATTTGTTCCATAATATTATTTAAAAATATATATTGTAAACGCAAGCATTCCGGACTTTCTGTCTCTGAGCGCTGTGGATGCATCGCCTGCGGCAGTGCTATCAGTTATGAAGATATTTTGCATTCAAGGATTTGCAGTTTCCAGGCCCATGAATATTCAGGTTCCTCTTCGCCCTTTCTGTCCCTGCTCTGCACCTATCCTTTCCTTCTCCCCATTTTTTTCCAGCAGATTCAATTAGTTCATTTGCTGCTTTAGCAATAAAACAATTTCCTCTGTGCTATTAAAATGAGTTGCTTTTGTTTGGCTTCTCGTTGTACTTTAAAAACTCTTGAAGGGGGGGTTACTCGCTGCCCACCCCCCTTTGCCGGGCGAGGGCTGCCGCGTCGCAGAGGACGCTGGATGTGCTTGGGGCAGCGCTGAGAATTAATGAAGGGCGTTTGCTCTCGCGGAGGCGCGGGGTCCCTGTCGGCGGAGCCGGTTCGGAAGCCACGGAGGCTCTCACTGCGACTTCGGCACAAGGGTCACTTAAATCGGTTGGAAAATGCTGGTCCTTTCGAAATGTTAAAGGAGCCGATTCTGCCGGGATCTGAACCAGATCTGAATCTCTTTGCTTTTCCCTGTGCATTTTGCAGGGATGTGTTTTTCCTTGTGTATTTTCGCTGTGTCTGGGACGCGGAGGCTGGACCCGGTGCCGGACCTCCCGCGCCTGCTCCGGCCCCGCGGCTGGCAGCGCCGGCCTCCGGGGTGGTGGGGGGAGACGTGGCTGCGGGTATGCCATTTTTCAAAAAAATGGCTTTTCTTCTGCTTTCTGTGACAAGGGTAGCTTAAAACAGAGGCACCGGCTCCAATTCCTTTTTCATTACGAGATTAAATCTAGAAGCAAATGAGAATTTCCAGGCCTGCCGGAGTGCCGGGAGCTGCTGCTGTGACCTGAGCGAACGTAGCTGGTGCTGAAACGTTCGGGGAAAGGTTTGCGCTTTTCCTCTCCCCGAGACTTGTGCCTCACCGTGGAGAACGTCTGAGCTGCTCTGTGATGGGAAGTGAAGTGACTAATTATGCCGCTCTCTTCCGAAGCGCCGGCGGAATCAAAGGCCGGGGCTGGCCGTGGTGCGGCAGGTCGCGGTGGAATCGCCGCTGTAGGTCTCGGCTGATATGACGGGTTATTAACAGCAAGTTCCAGCTAACAAAGTAAAGAAGCTTCGAAAGAAAATATGGCTATTTGGGGTGGAAAACCATTTTAAAAGGAGGAAAAATCGGAGCGTACAGCAGGATAAGCAGGGCTGCAAAGTTAGGTAATTAATCACGCTGGTTGTAACTTGGAAAGGAAATAAAGGTGATAAAGGGATTTGTCTGAGTAGATTACAGACAAATTAGAAAAAAAAAAAAAGAAGGGTCATCACTGGCTTGGGAATTGTGCTCTTTAGAAATCTTCAATCATTCTCACAATCAATTCTGCATTTCCTTAATAGCAGTGTGAAACATGGCTCCCTCCACATCGTCCTAGATTAACCGCTAACTGCGAGCCATACATTAAATGAAGTATTGAATATTTGTCTCTCAACAATACACTTGGAAGTTGTTTATTTCCCAACTAGGTCTTCTGCGATGCATTTAGGTACTGTACCTAAATTGTAAAATACATGCTTGCAATGCCTGCACTCGATATCCTCCCGCCGCCGGGCTCCGAAAGCAGCCGCGCAGAGGACCCACAATTACAGGGAGGTTTTTCTCGTGAACTGATTGTTTGTTTCTGGAGACAATTACATGGACTTTATTACACAATGTATGTTTCTCTGCACCAAACAATCTGCTTTATGGGTTTCCTTAGCAAAATACCAAGTCGCTATGCTCGCTAATATGATTCAATTGTGTTGTGTTATCTGACCTTTAAGGAACTTGCAATCTATAATAACATGGTTCTACAGCAGATCCACTAGTAAAAAGCCTTGGCTTCTGGGAAATTCAGTCTGCAAATAAATGGAGCTCGGGTATAAAAGGAACAATAAGGCATTTTAACCCCTCTGCTCCTGACCTTGTGCGCGGGGCGCTTTGGGCACGGCCGTGCAGGAGGCGCCGCGGGGGTCTGCGTGCACGATGGACGTGGCACGGGAGCGGCTCGAGGGCGGCAGGGTCCCCGCTCGGCCGCCTCCGGGCGGGATGCTCCGGGCGGGATGCTCCCGCGCCGGGATGCTCCGGCGCCCCTGCCCGCTGCGGAGCCTGTGCCAAGCACTTGGCAGCAGAGCGGAGCAGGCTGCGCGCTGCTGTGTTCGCGCACGGCGGCACGGAAATGATTAACGCTGGTAGTCATCCCCGTGCCCGCCCACGCGCGTCTGTTCGCGGGAGCCCTGCGCGGCGCCGGCACGGGCGGAGGGGCGCGCGGATCCCGGGGGCCGGGCGGAGCTGGGTGATGCTCTGGAGCGGGATCGCCAGTGTCCGGGGGGACCGCGCAGCACCGCCTGGGTGTCGCAAGGCTGCGTGTGCCACCGCACTCCCGCCCTGGCCGCCGTCCTGCCGGGTGTCCGTCCCTCGGGCGTTGCAAGGTGTCCCCAGGCCTTCGCGTGCCTCCGCAGCGGGAGCGATCCCTGCTTCCAGGCAAAGCAGCCCGGTCTCCTCGGACGACGGGCACGCCGCCCGCCAGCTCGTGCCGCCAGTCCTCTGCCTCTCCCGGCGCAGCCCGGGGGCCCTGGCGCCGCAGCCCCTCCGGGGGGGCCGGCTCCGCAGGTCCCTGCGTGATGCCGTGCACGGTTCCCGTCCCGTCTCCTCCGGCGGGGAAGCGGCGGCGGCAGCGATGTCCGTGGTGCTCCCCGCGCCCGTGACGTGTCTCCAGACCGCAGGTCGCTCTCCAGCCTCTGTCCTCCCTCCGCGGCAGTAACGCTTCTCCTGAGGGGTGTTTGAGTGATTTTATTTAGATAAGTGAAAGGTGGGGGATGTTCCGGGATCTCTTAGCCCCAAGAAACTGGCAAGAAACTTGGAACTGTTAACAGAGAAAGAAATATCTCCAAAGTTTTTAATGATTATTTTCTTGGAGCTGGAGGACAACCTGTGCCTAGCTCTAGGTTTTTTAAGAAAGTTTTCTCAGCACGCTGCATGGACTTTCGGTACAGGTCTTTGTGGAACAACTTTTCCACCGAGGCAGGAGAGATCAGAGGATCGCTCCGTTTCATGCGCGAGTGCGCGTGAACTTGCAGGGGTGTTATTTGAGGCTCTGCTGACCTTGCTAAAGGTCACCTTTTGATCCCGGCAAATACCCTCTTTACCTGGAGATAAGATTTGAAAATGAAAGAGGAAAAAGAAAGAGCTTAAGAAAGAAGGAGAACCTGGCAGCTCACTGGCTGGCGCAGCACACCCGCTCCCGGCTTAACGCGGAGGGGATCAAAGCGGCCTTGAACACCGGGGAATCGCGCTGTGGAGTGGGGGAGCCCGCGGCGCGGGGACAGGGTGACGGGGCGTCCCGCGGGACCGAGGGCCATGGGGTGCATGGTGCAGCCCCAACAGCGTGGGAACAGGGTGATGGGGTGCCCTGCAGGACCGAGGGCCACGGGGTGCATGGCACAGCCCCAGGATGGCAGGGAGCCTGGCACAGCCCCAGCAGCATGGGAATGGGGCGTCCTGCAGGACCAGGGACGACGGGGCGCACGGCACAGCCCGAGCGGCCCGGGAGCGGGGTGGCAGGCGTCCCGTGGGAGCGAGGACGACGGGCGCGCGGCGGCAGCGTGGTCTGCAGGGCTGGCGCCCGGCCCTGCCCAGGACGGCTGCGTTTCAGCATCACCCGGGTGCGGAGATGCCGTCTAGCGAAGCGGAGGAGGACCAAGGTCACCCCTGGGGTCAATAAATAATACATGACAATTAATCTTGGAAACCTGCTGCTCGGGGAGCGAGGCGAGGACGCTGCGGAGCTCCCGGGCCGGGCGGGCAGGGCTGGCGCTTTGGCGCGGGGCCAGCGCGGGCAGGTCGATGCGGATGGAGCCCCCGGGCCCCGCCGGGGGGGGGACGTGCAGCGAGCCCAGCGCCGCGGGCGCCCCGTCCGTCCCGACCCCGCGAGCAGCCGCGGAGCCCTTCTGCGATGGGCTTTTTCAGCAATTGTTTGCCTTTCGCAATCAATTCCCATTTGAGTTGTTTTAAAATGTATAACTGTCTCCTTGAGACTATAGCGTTCGGCAGGTGGTAACACTCAAAGCTTTTTTCTAATCTGTAGTAAGGATTTACAAAGGAAACCTTGACTTTTAGATTGATTTTTAAATAAGCATATATTTAGTTGTTAGTGCTTGAAGTACATATTGGATTATATTCTTCTGCAAACAGAATATTCTAATTGATCTGCTAATAAATAATGAAAGCCAGCCCTGGTACGTGTAATTCAAGGTTACTCTGCATTTGTGCCAGCAGCACTGGGGAGTTTTAAAAGGAAAAAACCCAGTGGCTATGTGGGGAGGGAGGCCGGGTGCTGAGCTTTTTCTAGAATTTCCTTTTGTTATTTTCTAAAATGCAGTTAGCAAGCGCTGCCGTTTGAGACCCCCGTGTGCATGTAAAGCCTTTCCTCCGCGGCGCCGGCGGAGGCGGCTGCGGGCGAGGGAGGGCGGTTCGGCCCGCGCAGCTGCGGCCCCGGGCGGCGCTTTGGGCGCTGCACAGCCCAACCCGTCGACTTCGCAGCGCAGCTTCGTCGTTTGCAATTAATTGTGGACAGTCTGCAAAAGCCATCGGGGCGAGGGTGCGGGATTGCCGGCGGAGTCAGCGCGATGCACGCCGAACCCGCTGCGCCGCGCGTTGCCGAGTGCCGCGAGAGCCTGGCTACGGCGTGGGCGGCTGCAGCAGTGTCCGCCTGGCACGGGTCCGAGTCCAGGTCCGGGTCCAGGTCCGAGCACGAGGCCCGGGGCTGGGCCGAGCAGTTCGCCCCGTCCGCGGTGGCACACGGCGCACCACGCGTGCCCCGTGCCACGCCAGGCCGGGGGAGCCCCGGGCAAGGTCCCGCGTCGGCGCCGCCCCAGCACGGAGCAATGTCCTCCGTCCTCCCGTGCATCCTGCCGCCAGCGTTTTTGTGGCAGGTCCGCCGAGCACCCCGCGCTGGCTGCACGGGGCCCGCAGACGGCCAGTGCTGAAGGGCTGCACGGGGCGTCGCGGCTCGGGCGCTGGTTGCTGCCGCTCGCAAATGTTGTGCACGTCCTCAGCGCGCAGAGCTGGCATTAATCACTCACTGACACTGCAATTACCATGCAGCATAGGGCATTTGTTTGGCATTTAACATGTAATTAGAGGAAATGCCAATTCCCCCCCCGCCCAAGAACATGCAATTTGCAAATGGCCGAACTGTGACCTGGCGGGCGTATGCAGCGCGTATGCAATGCGCTGCGGTGGCTTTGCCCCCGGGCAAAGGGGTTTTCCCAGCTCAGGTGAAGCCTGCCGTTACAGCCGGCATTCGCGGCAGTCGTCCCAGGGCCGCACAGACTCCTCCCGCCTGCCGGAGCGGCCGCAGCGACCGGAGCAGGGCGCGGAGCATCACACCTCGAGCGCGGTGCTGGCGGGGCCGGGTGTCTGGCCGCGGGTCCTGCTTGTGCCGCTGCGTAGGAGGGTGCCTGGGGCCGGGCAGGGCCGGGCTGGCACGCCCGGTGTTTCTCCCTCATGGTCTCCAAACATCCCCAGCTCGGGGACAAGGATGGGGCCAGCCGGGGACGCTGTGCCGCTCCTCTGCTCCGCTCGGAGGAGCGCAGACCCCCGGGCACGGGCGGCCGCCGCGGCCCGCCAGCGAGGCAGGGCTGGAGGTGTCAGCAATGCGGACGGCTGCATCCGCTTTCACCCCTTTGCAGCCAACAAAACTCTTCCTTTTTGAGCAAAATCCTCCACGCCGTGTGGCCCCGTTCCCCGGCGGTGATATGCATCGAGCTGGGACCGGGCACGGTTGCTGCTGGCCCTCTCGCTGCCCCGCTGCTGCCCCCTCAAGAAGCCAGAGCGGTGTCGCGGCCCAGGCAGCACAGCTCTGCAGCATGTTGCATCCTCTTTCCTAAGGCAGCTGGCAGCCGCTCTCCCCGCCAGCTGGAGTGATGACACGATCAGCCAGCAAAGGCAGCATAATATTAAAGAGCTGCTGACACCTCATGGGAAACTCACTTGAAAAATATTTTATTTAGGTGCATGTCTGTGGATTTTTCTGTTTATCTCCACCATGCTCCATGCCGCAGAAGACACTGCCTGGAAAACAGGCTCCTTGTTGGGCGGAGGTCCACGACTCCTGGCGTGGAGAGGACGGGGGCGCGGAGCCACGTGGGCTGGTGCCTCGGGCAGGGAGTGCGCGTGCGGTGACCGGCGGGGCCCTGCTGGGTCCGGGTGGGTGCTCCGGGCGGTGCTCAGGGTGGGTGCTCAGGGTGGGTGCTTGGGATGGGTGCTCCGGGCGGTGCTCAGGGCGGGTGCTCCGGGCAGGAGCGAGGAGGCGCTGGGGAACGGTGCAGACAGGCTCTGCCCTGGCTGCAGCTGCTGGCTGTCGGTTAGCAAAACTGTTCCTACTGGTTTTGCCTTAATGTTTGTTCAGAAAGCCGTGGGGAATACGGATGCGAGTGTGCAGGGAGCTGGGGCAGGTGACGAGTGGCGCCCGGGGGTGGCAGCAGTCGCCCCGGGGGAGGCAGCGGCTCGTGGGCACCGCCAGATCCCGTGGGCTCTGCGTGCGGCTGCGCTGGCGCGTCGCGGACCCGCGGCCGCTGCCCGCCCTGCTCCGTGCCCCTGATGGTCCCTGCCTCGCAGGTGTATCATACGCGTCTGAGCTAGTCAGGGCTCGCAAAGCCCTCTGCATCCTTGGGGGAGAGCGGAGGATGGTAGCTGCTGTTACGATTTGCTAGGCAATGCAATTAGTTTAATTTCAGGAGGTTCCCAGACAGACGGCCCTTCCCCAGCTACCGCACCGCTCCCATCTGCGCGCCGCGGCGGGCGCTCGCTCGTGGGGCACAGCTCACGCCGTCTGCCAGAAGGGAGACAGCCCCAGTCTGTCTGCTCCTCGTGACGTCTCCCCTCCCTGCCCGTCCCCCGTTCCTGAATCATCCCCAGCGTCGCCCTTTCGTCCCGTTAATGGCCTGATGTCATGGTGACCCGTGGCTCTGGTCGCAGCAGCCACCAGTGATATCATGAGCGGATGCAGGATAAGCCACCGCGTTTGTCCCCCGCTGTCTGCCTTAGCGCGAGCTCTGGGGAAGCCAGGGCTGCTCTCGCTGCGGCGGGGCCTCGGCGACACCCTGCCTAGGGCCTGGACCGCTGGGGCACAGACCAAGGCTGCGAGTCCGAGCGAGCCTCGGGCCGGGGCACAGTCTCCTTTTTGCCACCCTGCTGCCGGCCGGCGGTGCAGGCTGCGTCCGGGGGTGGCTCCGAGCGCAGGGCTGGGGTCTGCCGTGGCCCGAAGGCGGGGGAAGCCAGAGCGCGCTGTGCAAGCAGACGTGTTTCTGCAGCCGCTCGGCATCCCCTCGGCGCGGTCCGGTAAACGCCGCAGGACGCGTCCCGCGTGGTGGCGGCTGTCGCTGGACAGCCTGGGCTGGGCGCGAGACTGCGGCCGGTGGGGCGCGAGAGCTGCCGCGCTCCTGCCTCAGCAGCAGTGCCGTTGGGTAAGGAACGTGTGAAACCCCGTCTGTCCCGGGGACAGAGCACCGAGCACCGAGCGGGCCTCGCTGCGGGAGGAGGACGGTGCTCAGGGCGCTGCTGGCTGCAGCCCGGCCCCGGCACACGTATTTGCAGCGCGAGGTCGCTGGGGCTCCCATCAGGTGTGTGTGCATGTGTGTGCGCATGCACGTGTGTGTGTGCATGTCTGCGTGTGTGTGCATGTCTGCGTGTAGGTACTTAACAGGTGAGGAACTTGGCCATCTGTGCCAGCTTTTGGGGAACATAAAAGCAGTTTCTGTCGTGTGCTGAGGCTGCAGGTAATAAATCACCAAAGGCTGGATGATTTGCAGATGTTCTCCAGTGCTTGCTTCTTCCCAGCCTGTCCGGGGAGGGGTACCCGGCTCTCCCTTTGCGCCCTGGCTCGTCGCAAACCAGCCGGTTGTGATCAGCCCTCCCTCCCTCGCAGGCACAAACACCGAGTCCCGTCTCTTTCCCTCTCCCTTTGCAGCAGATGAAGATGTCAGGGAGCTTGACTGGCTGTTTAAGAGATCTGCCATTACCTTTTTCCTCCTCCAGTTCCTGCAATCATTTCATAGGGATCCAATTTTCTCTTTCATATTCGCTCTTGCAAACAGATTTGAAAAACTCTTTGTTAGTTGAAATAGTCTCTGAAATGTGCTGCTGTATTTCTTTTTGCTATTCTAATTAGCCTTTTAACTCAGTGCTGCTTTTATTTATAGATGGCTAATCCTCCCTCTTCAGTCCTCCTCCTCCTCCATAGCAGAACATTTCCACTGTTTAAAAGCCTTTTGCTCTTTCCTGTTTTCTGTTTCCCAGTTCTTTTGCTATTGCTGTTTAAACACTCCAGCTCTTGACTGAGCTCCGTGATCAGACACAGGGTCTCCTTTGCTGCAGCACCTTTCCCTGAGCGAGATTCAGCTCCAGGCTGGCACAAGCCTTTGAGCAGCTGCCTCGCGTCTCTCTTGGAGATTATTTCAAGCCCGCCTGTTCTAGCTGTTCAGCTCCTACCAGCCATCAGCTCCTCACCGTCTCCTGCAAAAGGGGCAACCCAGGGTGGGCACCAACGCAGAACTGACTTGCGTGCCGCCTTCCACCCGTGTTCCCAGGGACGCGGGTCCACCCGAACCGTCTCTGCGTGTTCTGGCAACGCCAGTCCCACCTTCCGCAGGTGGCTTTTGCCGCGGGAGCCGTGAACACCCCGAGCACCCTTCTGTGCTGAACGCTCAGATCCTGTCCAGCTGCTGCATTTGTGCAAAGGAAACAGCGTAACTAGATTTTTGTCCCTATCCGTCATCCCAATTAATAACCATAGTTTAGGATACATTTTTACCTTTTGTTGCTTTTATGTACTTAGGAGCTTGGACGAATCGGTCTGCTGTAGTTTTTCAGTAAGCCCTTCAGCTTAATGCCAGTGTGTTCCAGTTTCCTGAGGGTGGGGTGCCTGAGCACGCACTTATCCCACCACAGTTAATGGGAGAGCACCCCGTAAGAACCCTTTTTTTCCCATGTGCCTCTAACCCTTGACTTAAGAACAATTCCCCTGCTAATGCTTTATCTCTGCATTTATGGAGCTTAAGATAACTCAGCGCTCTTCTGGTCTGGTGCCAAATTCCAGAATCAAACAGTGAAATGTCTTATATGGTGCAAAGCTTTATCTGTAGGCTGGAGATGTAGGGCTTTCCCTGTATGTGGCCCTGCTGCCGGGGCTTTTCAGAGTGTGGTTTCAAAGAGGGAATATGCAGGGGATCTGCTGGCTTAGCACAATTCCTAAATGCAGATAAGGCTTACGACTGTCATTCCAGGTAGGAAGATTTCCGTGACAGTTAAATGTGTTCAGTTGTGCAAATCTCCGGCTGCGGCAAGGAGAGCCGGGGAGCGCAGACAGATGGCCTGGCACGGAAAGCGCGCTGGGCGCCTGCCGAAGCCCCTTCTCTGAAAGGCATCCCGGCTGCCCTGTGGCAAAGTCCTTTAAAAACGTGAAGGCGAGCACGACAGGAGTCCGGGCCGCCCGCCGCACTGCAGCTCGGGTCCTGCAGTAACCCTTCACACAGAGTTTTCAGCAGTCCTTCAGCATGCCCTGGTCCTCTGGGATGGACTCAGACACTCTCGAGTGCGTGGTAAACACACAAGCTTGAATAATTAAAAGTGCTGAGCTGAAGAGCATCTCCGAACAGAGGGAAGCTCCCTCTGTGGCAGGGATCAGCAGGCACAGTCCAGTATCGAGTGCGATGGGGAGACGAGAGTGCGTGATCCTCGCCACTCCTGCACTTACAGTCTATGGACCGGGCTGCCTGTGCCATTTGTGCAGTGAAAGAGTTTCTCTGCGTTTTAAGAGCTGGAGCAATGATCCAGCCTCCAAGCTCCAGGCTCCAGCAGAAGGAGGAAGGAGAAGGGCAAGAAAGAAGAGTATGTTTAAATATAATGCAATGCTGAGTGCGTGGTGCGAATGTTGTGCTTGGCAGGGGCTCTAACAAGAAATAGGAAAAACAGTGTTTTCTTCCTAATACTATGTTTTAAATGTGCATATCTGTTACTAGTGAGTTATCTGCTCCACATAAAATATTAGCCCTTGTCAAAATGTATCTCTCCTGTGCATAGATTGCTTATTTTGGCATCTCGTTTCTTTATTCAATCTCTCTGGTCCCTAAAATTCATCTCCATTTTATCATTCGCTCAGTCCTGTTTGTGCTTACGTGGGGTTTTTGTGCAATAGCCAGAGCACTAATTCTCGAGGAGCCGCGGCAGAGGAGCGGGCTGCAGCGTGGCGGCCGGGCCCTCGCGGGTCGCGCCGCGGGTCTGGCGCCGGCGGATGCTCCCGAGGAAGCAGATGTAGGTGGGTGGCAGCTTCCCGGGGAGCGTCAGGTTTGTTCCCGGCGCAGCACCGCGGGCTCGAGCGTGGGCTTCGGACGGATGCGGGCGCCCGTTCGCACCGGCCCGCCGGCACCGCGCGCACCCAGGCACGCTGGCCTGCTCTCGTGCCTCCTGTTTGCTTCTCAGCAGCCACAAGCTAAGGACAAAGCACTAAAAGATTTAGGCTGAATGAGCACCGAAAATGTAGACTGTGTCAGCATCACTTTTACTGCCGCTGCATAGCTGCTGCTTCAGGGAAGCATTCACAAGCACCGGTGATGGCCTTGAGTTTCACCGATGTTTGTTAAAGAGAAATGCAATGGGTTTTGAGGAACGGCGCTCCGTGAGTCACGGCACAGGAGGGCCAGGAGCCGTCTCTGCCCTTTTGCCAAGGGCTGTGCAGCCTGTTTGTGAGGCTGCACCTCCCGGCGTAGCCGGCACTGTGCGACGGCACCCTCGGGCAGCGCCACCTCCCCTGCACCGCTGCAGCAGGAGCCTGGCGACGGCACCCTCGGGCGGTGCCACCTCCCCTGCACCGCTGCAGCAGGAGCCTGGCGACGGCACCCTCGGGCGGTGCCACCTCCCCTGCACCGCTGCAGCAGGAGCCTGGTGACGGCACCCTCGGGCAGTGCCACCTCCGCTCTGCACGGCGCACCGTGCCTCAGGCTAGTTGGCGTGTCGGGTCGGTGCCCCACTTTGACGGGCTGAGGTGCTTCTGCGTAACACCTGGCTTTGCTCCTCCTGCCGCAGGCTCCTGGGCAAATCCTTTGAAATGTTAAAGCGAGAAAGCACACGGAGGTCGTCCTCAGCCCTCGGGATAGCCCTAGCCGCCGCCGCTGCCCCTCCCCAGGGCTGGCGTAACCAACCGCCCCGGCCTCCCTCGCCTGGCGCCCGCCAGGTCCGGTGCCTCGTGCCAGCCCTCGGGCCACCGCCGGGACCTGCGGGAGGTGGCACGTGCCCGCCCTGCCTCTCGCGCTCAGGCTGCTCCCTGCCCTTCCCAGCGCCGGGCGTTTCCTGGTCACCTCCCCGAGACCTGGCGGTGAAACTTTGCGTACCGGTGATCTTGAGATGTGCTAATGGTACAGGCAGTCTCTCAGCTTCCCTGCATCTCGGCATGCCCACCGTGCCTCTGCTCCTGACGGTTGACGACACAGACGGCGGACTAGGCAGGGAGACAGTGTTTTCTAATTTAATTTCCTCAGCCTGTTGTTTCAGGGGAGTTTGCCATCAGTCTGAGCGTAGACTAGAAAGAAGGTTATAGTACTCAAGGGGTTAAAGTTCTGTGTGTCATTGCGCGCAGACCAAGAAGATTTCTGTCCATTTCCCAGTCCAGTCTGTATCTTTTTAAGCATCATAAATCTGCCTCCTTGCTGCTAAAGCCAGCAAGAAATCATGCCTCGCTCTGTCAGTCTCCAGTCAGTCTCTGGTCCTGATTTAAGCAAAACCATGCAACTGGTTGCTACTGTACGCGAATGCGAAAATAAATGCCTCATCTGCTATGCTGTTAGTGGTTCTGCAATCATTAATCTAATGAAACTGATAATAACTCATGGGGATGTGGTTCTGGGTGAAATCTCAACTCAACCAGAGACATGCTGTGCAGCCCGTACGCTCAGGCAGTGATTTGTCATCTGCAGGATGGAGGCACCTGTAATGAGCAAGAAGACTCCTGGAAAAGCTGGAAGCTGCTTCTCTGCTAGAGCAATCCAGGAAATGTTTGCTGAAGGAGCTGTGGATGCAGTTCCTGGGACAGGGAAGGTTAAGTGTGACATTTTCAAGAGACTCTGAAGAACCTGAAGTCCCACTGTCAAAACCAACTCGGACGTTGTGGAGCCCAGGCCTGCAGCGAGCCCTGGGCTCCTGGGGATCTCTGTCCTTTCCCATCCATCCCAATGAGATGTCAGGATTTCTGGCCAAGGGAAAATGCGAAGTGGTGATTTTCATTCTCACTCTTAAAGATGAATTGAGAAAACAGCAGCAAGACAGGAGGTTTCTGCTGTTAAGGAAGAGGCTTTCGGTACGGTGCTCCCGTGGGAAGACCTGCCCGGTGCCTGAGGACGAGGCGCCCCGATTCCCGCAGCGGCGTCTCGCTGCTGCTCGCCTGGAGAGGAGCTTCCACGCCAGCCGCGTCCGAGGGCGGCGGGACGCCAGCGTGGCTCGAGCTGCCGAGGTGCAGCCCCAAGGACAGGGAGCCACCGGCAGGGACCTCGTGCTGTTAAACACTGCACCATTTTGTCTTCTTAATGGCTGGAGGCTTTTACAAGAACATGCAGTTTTTGTCTGCGCTCCAGCAAGAGGAAGAAGGATGCTCATAACCTGGTGCTGGAGAGATTGGCTCAGGGTCAGCGATCTGTGCCAGTCCCCTTTGCTCTCCCAAAATCTTCAGCAGAGATGGCTGGGAATGTTTTTTTTTAACCATTCTTTTTGCCACAAAAAAGCTGCTAAGTCAAAGCTAAAATATTTTGCAAAGTAAAGTTGATTTTGATGAGCCTCCAGATTTTAAAATGTTTAGGGAAAAAGTTTCATAGCTGACAGAACACTTGCTTTCAACTGCATTAGTGAAGAGGTTTGAAAATGACAGTCAACATTTGAAGGCTTAATTAATTTAGACCTAGAATGTGAAAAAAGACAAAACCAAAACCAACAGGGCTGAAATGAGCTTTTCTGGAATAGCTGTGTTTCTGTAGACTGCAGGCAATTCATTGCAAGTTCATAACATTTCCAAGATTTTGATCCTTCATCAGCGTGGGAAGAGTTTTTGATACTTTCAAAATCTCTTCGGGGGAAGAAAACCATTCCCTGTCAGTCTTTCAGCAGAACTTCCTTCCAGAGAGCGTCTGAGAAGCGTTGGTGCAAACCGGGCGGGCTCTGAAAGAGGAGGAGAAGGAGCTGACTTGGCGCCAGACAGTCCCCCGTGCTGGGAGGCCACATGCTCCCCGGCGCACTGGCAGCAGGAGCGGCGCCCGCGGAGACGTGCGCAGATGGCAGCGCGGCTGCAGCCGGGCCGGAGCTGCACCTAGCGCCAAAGAGCACCAGCGTTCAGACCCAGAGCTCTCCGTGCCGAGAGGGAAGACCCCGCGTCTCCGCCCTGGGGATTCGCGGCCGTTCGGGCAGCACGGCAGAGCCACCGCCTGCTCCGCTCCCCGTGACTGCTCGAAGGACCGGGGGGCCAAGGCACCGGAGCCTGACGCTGCTGGTTGCCCCGGTTTAGTTGCTGCCCCCTCGGAGAGGCCTCCTGGGATCCTGCTGGTTATCCCGCGGGTTTCGTGCGCTCCCGACGGGGCAGAGGGAGGAAAGTTTATGGCTGCATTTATGAGGAGCGTGAGATTATCTGCATACACTGAAAAAAATCACAGAAGCTGTATAAAGAAGGGAAAGTACCGTCCTTTGGCAGAGTGAATTGGCATTAGCCTGCAGTCAAAGAGGATCTTAAACTATTGTTGTCTTTTTCGTGGTGCTGTACAGTAGTTTAAAGATAAAAGCCATCTGGGAAGGGTTCAGATAAGTCGTGGGGGAGCCAGAGGAGCTCAGACAAACCGGCTGCAGTGTGCTGAGATGAACCCGGCGGCTGCAAACGCTTCTCCCTGCTTCCCTGGGATGGGGCTGGTAGAGGCGCGATGCCCGCGGCGAGGAGGATCCTTCCCCGCCTGCCTCCTCCTCCTCCTGCTGCTGCGGGGCTGCGGCGGGGCTGGTGGAGAGACGAGCCGGCAGAGCTGCCCCGGGCCGCCCTGTCGCTTAAGCGTTGGCTTATTAGGTGGAATTAATTGAGCCTGTAATGGAACAGCCCAGCGAGGGCCGTGCCAGCCCGCGAGCCCTGGGCGCGCTGGGAACGGGAACGCGCTGCTGGGAGCGGGGCAGCGGGAACGCGTCGTTGGGAATATGGGAACGGGAACACGTCGTTGGGAATATGGGAACGGGAATGTGCCGTTCAGGAGCCGGGGAACGGGAACATGCCATTTGGGAATGTGCCGTTGGGGAGCGGGGGAACGGGAATGGCAACGTGCCGTCGGGGAGGGGGGAGGCGACGGGGCCGCACGGTGCCCAGCGCGTCCCTTCTCCGCCGGGGACGCGGAGGAAGGCGCCAAGCAGCCGGCCCGGCTGCGGTGGTTACGGGAGGGGTAAGCGCCGTGCCGGACCCTCCCTGCGAGGAGGAGGTTTGCGGAGCCGCGTCCCTCGCAGTTCTGTTCCAGGCCCCGCGGGGCAGGAGCAGACGTTTCTTCCCACGGATGCTGGAGCAGCTGCGCTCTGGAGCGCGGGCCGGAGGATCGCCGGCAGCGGGGGGTGAGCGAGGCGATGAACCGGGGAGCCGTCGGAGCAGCCGTCCTCGACGCATGGCGGGGAGGCAGCAGATGCAGCGGGGCAGGCTCACCCGCGGCCGGCCAGACCTCCTTCGGATGAGCGCAGAGCCCTGGCAACGCTTGGCTGCGGGAGCAGTGACAACACTAATTGTCCGCTGCGCTCGTTAGAGCTGGCGAGCCGGAGCCCTCTTCCTTCAGGAAGTTTCCAAGATCAAGCGCGACCTTGGAAGCGAGCCCGTAGGGAAAGGCACGCTTGGCCAACGTGGTGGTGCTCCGGCGGGTGCCCTGCCGCCGTGGCACAGCCGCACGACGGCGAGGGCAGTAATCAGTCCTCCTGGCAAGCGGCAAGCTGCAAGGCATTACCGTAATCTAGTCTGCAGGAGATAAAAGCATGAACAAGCTTTGTGGAGTCAGACGAGGATAAGCACTGACGAAGTCTGGAATGTTTTTCAGATGATAATGGCTCTCCTTAATAAAAGGCTAAATGCAGCGCTGCGCCACGGCTGGGAGTCACCGTGGCCAAGCTGGCGGGGTCACCCCGCCGGCGCGCGGCCCTTTGGCGGGGAGCTGGCCCCCCGGTTGCTCTGCCTGCGGGATGGCCCGGTGCCGCGCTCAGCGGACGCTGAAGGGTTCCCGGTCCCAGCCAGCGCGCGGGAGCTGTTACAGGGACGTCAGGCTGCAGCCGCCTTGCTGGGACTAAGTCGTTGCCCTGGGACTCGCAGTGCTGGGACACAGGCTTAAGTAAGCAGGGCAGGCACAGGCCAAGGGAGTCTTTGAGAAACTCTCTTGCTGATTCCCTGATGGCTTGAAAATCAGTCTTTGTTCGGTTCTGCTTTTTGAATTGCTTGCATTCGCACAGCAGTTTGCGAGGGGAATGATAAGGCTCATGAATATGGAAACGCTGCTCAAAGAGTTGGAGGGGGTTGCTGTGACCTGGGGCGTTCTCCGGAAGCGTTCGCGTCCCGGTGCTCTGAGGGACGCGTGCAGAGCCGACGGGCAGCTCCTGTCTGCAGCAGCCCGGGGCACCCGCAGCCCCCAGCCCCCAGCCCCCAGCCCCCGCCGGGCTCCGGGCACCGGCACCCCCGGACGGGGAGCAGGGACGGCCAGAGCCCTCTCCTCGTCAGGAGGAGACGAGCAGGGCTCGGAGGAGATGCTCGGAGGAGCTCTGCGAGCGCCGAGTGAGTCATTATCAGTGTCTGTGGAAAGGCATCTGCTTTTCCAGTAGTCATCGTGGGACCATAATGTGCCATACGGTCCACGGGAAGCGACACGTTTCCTTCAGCACACGCTGTCCCCAGCAGCACATCCAGCACCACGCTGTTTACCAAATGCAAATGAAGCGGGTTTCCGATTCCTTGGCACCCAGCAGCCTCCTCCCCGCGCTAATCTCTGCTAGATTGAAGCTAAACATCCCCTCGGTTCTTGGCCACGTCTGCGCTGCCCCCGGTGCCGGTGCACCGAGCGCGGGCTCCGCGCCAGGGGACTCGGGGCGCCCCGGCCCCCCCCGCGGTGCCGCCCGGACCCCCGCGGGGCCTGGGGCGCCCCACGGCGTGCCCGGGGCCGGGGCACCGCGCCCCGCCGGCGTCGGGGCTGACGCGGCTCCGGGCTGCTCTGCATGCATCCACCGGTTATTGATTGCTCTGAAAATCTTTAAAGATTAACTTCGGGGAACAAACACCAGATCTCTGGCGCGCCGGGAGCGCGCTGCTTTAGCATGCAGGTGGCTGCTCTGTTGCACAGAGACATCTGTTTGCAAGAGGACGCGCGGAGCAAATGATCTGTCAGCGTTTGAGGGGACGCGTCCTACACGCGCAGCCTCCCCCGCCACGGCAGGTAAAGGTAACCTTGCCGTGTGTGGCAGCGGCACAGGTTGCACGCCGCGGCCGTGCTGGCGACGCTCGTTACTGCACTGAGTTCCCGGCAGCTACTGTAAAATCAGACGGCGTCTCCTCTGCTTTCGCCCCCCAGCACCCGGACAGGCAGGGCGCAGCCCCCCGAGCGCGCGGAGGGGGCGGCGGCAGCGGCTGGGCAATCCCTTTGGATTGAATCCCTGTGGATGGCTTTGCCTGCGCAGCTCTGGAGAGCTGTGCTGGTTCCGCTGCCTGCAGAGCGCACCTGGAGGCAGGGAGCGCAGGACGGCTGAGTTTCCCTGGTTAAAGGAGGGCTAGCAGTAACCGTGGACAGGTTTTGTCACCTTGAGAAGGGCGTGCATTACGCGGGGGTGGTGTAGCGGGCTTTGCACTGCATGGTCAGAGCTGCTGGGGGGACACGACCGGGGAAACGGTGGGGTCTCCGTGACCAGCGAATTTCAAGCTCAGCCAAGAGCTGCGAGATCCGCAATGAGGGTTCGCTGGGTCTCAGGTGCCTCCTGGGAGGAGGTCAGTGAAAGTCTGGCAATGCTATTGCGCGCAGTACCGTGTGTCCAAATTTCTGACAAAGCTACTGGAAAAAAACAGGGGTAATTTTATTCCCGCGCCTCGTGGCTCTCGCTCTTTCGAAGGCTGGCTGGAGCCCAGCGCTCCCGCGGGCAGCTGCTGCGCAGGAGCGGTCTCGGGCGCGGAGCGGCGGGGTGCTCGGAGCTGCAGGCAGACCGATGCTCGCCCAGAGCCGGTGCTCCCAGGCGAGGCGGTAGCTGCTGAGAGCAGTCAATCCGCCGTAGCACTGCAGTTACCCCCTCCTGCCCCCAATATTACTGCATGTGCAAAGACTAATCAAAACTATTGAACTGATTCTGTTCCCGGGCGACGGGCAGTTCCCAGGACCCCCCGCAGCCCCCTCTGCTGCCGCCGTGCCAGGGTCTGGCTGCCAGCGCCAGCACCAGCACGCGCCGCCGGCAGAGACGGGCCCGCCGCGGGGCTCCCGCGCTCGGCCACGGCCACGGCTGGGGGAACCAGGGTTCCCCGCGGCACGGCGAGTCCCGCGGCAGGCCAGGGCCCGGCCCGGGTGGGAAGTGCCCCGGCGAGGGGCAGGAGCCCCAGGGATGTTGCTGCCGGGTGCAAGCCGCCCGCGCGCCCTGCGCCGGGTGGGGAGCCACCGTTGGGGACTGCGCAGCGACCGGTGCTGGGGGAAGCAGGTCTGCGTCGCGTCGGTGCGTCCGTCTGTCCCTGGGAGCCAGCAGCTGCCCGTGCCCCGGGTGTTTGCTGTGCCTGGGACCCGCGACGTGCTGCAGCATTTCCCTGCCCCGGGGACGGCAGTTCCCCGTTAACACGCTCTGCTCCCGGGAAGCTCGCTCCGATGCTCCGATGCTCACTCTGTGTTTTCCTCATGTTAATTTCTTCCCGTTACAGCCTCGCGAACCGCCCTGATTAATTACTCTGTTTATGCCTCCAGAATATTTGCAGGCTGTTACCAGTGATGCAGGAGTGCTTTGTGTAAGAGAAAGGTCCGTATATCTGTAATTGCTTAATAAAGTGCTAATAGGTAGAAGCCAGGAATATTCATTATTCCTGTAGCTTTTGTAGGACCAGTAAATCTTGTGGTCTGCGCAACATTCAGGTGTGCCTCGCTTCACGATCAGCTCGGAGCTTTTGCTGCACTTGGTCAACTTTGCTGCCGCTTCTTAGGCGAGGTGATGCCCAGGAATGACTCATACCTCCGAGTCCTCCTCCCAGGGAACAGTGTTTCGGAAATGCAATCCAAAAATAGGGCAGGGCTTCTGTGTGGCTTTATTGACTTGCAAATTAATATCCTGAGAAAATGCCTAGGGACGAGTGCATAGGGATTCCGGCGCCTTGGCCCCTCCTTCCCAAGCACGCCTGCGTTTCGCACTTCTCACCCGTCAGGTGAATCCGTCAGTTGTGCTGCTGTTTCCACGCTCTGCTCTCGTGGCTACGGCTGTTGTCTCTGGCTCCCTGGCCGCGGCAGTGCCTCCTCCGCAGACGCGTGAAGCTGTGCATCGCCACGCCGGCCCCAGCCCGTCGCGCGCTTCCCCAGCATCGCTGCCCCTCCAGCGCGGCGGCGGTCGGCGCGTGGTGCTGGTGCCCGGCGGCTGCGGCGTCCGGGCGGCTCGGCGCCTCCGTCCCGGCGTTTCCGCGGCAGAGCGACTCGCAGCAGCCGCCGGCTCAGCTGGTGCTTTGGTAGCCGCAAAATAAAAAGATGCTCGGGAAGGTCTCCCAGCTCCCCTGCAACGCTGCTTCCTTAAGTGAGGATGAAAAGGCTCCGTTAATGTTTAGTTTCATTTCTGTTTGTCAAAGAAAAGAAAGCTTTTGTCAGACATCAAAGATGGGATTTAGGACACAAAGCAAACTGCTTTGCGTGGACTTCTGAGCAACTGGCGAAAGAAAAACAATTGTTTGAAATTCCCCACCAAACTGGTAAATCCAAAACCTGCAGTTTGTGCGTAGCCGAACAGGAGCGGCCAAATAAACTACCTGCTGCCGTAAGTCTCTGCGAAGCCCGGAGCTCGGTTCAGAGCTGGAGCACGTGGGCACGGAGCACGAGGACGCTGCCAGCGAGCGCCGCGCCGCGCCGTGCCGCCCGGGAGCGGGTGTCCGAAGCCGCGGCCGGAGCCGGGCCCAGGCTGCGGAGCAGCCCCGGCTTCCCCAGCGCTTGCGGAGCCACCGCAGGAACCCGGGACAGAGTGAAGCAAACACAGGGAAAACCAGAACAGACGTGTGGCCTGCGGTCTGGATGTGCAGTTTATTTTAAAACCTAATAACTCCAGATAATTGATAGTGGAGTGCAGTATTTTCAAAGCATTGGATTACGAGCAGCTGTCGCTCACAAGGAGCTGTAACCTTGAGCTACGAGACATTATTGGCAGTATTTAACACAAATCTGTTTTCCATCATTGTCAAATCCCACTTCAATATGCACCACAGGAAGAAAGTTGAATACTAAATTGATTTCTTTAATGGGAAGTGTTCTTCAGGAGATACCGGCTTGTGTGGAGATGCATTAATAGGATTACAGTGGAACTTTTTTATTTTATTTTTTGTGGAGATTTTTTAATGGAGATTTTCTGTCCCGGCGCGACTGCGATACGCTGCTTCGCCACGTGCGCTGCCGCGCAGGCCCGCCTTGAGGAACCGCGTCGCTCTGCAGACGGAGCTGGTGCACGTGGGACCGTGCCCGCAGCAAGGGGGGACGAGGCTGCTCGGCCACCAGCCCGGGGAGCAGCGGAGCCGCGTTTGCCCGGAGCCGCGGAGCACGAGCGGCCAAACAGCCAAACCCGGCGCGGACGGAAGGGGCTCTGCACCCGCGTCCCCCCAGCCCCGAAACCTTCCCCTCGCTAAACCCTCCCGCCGGAGCAGCCAGACACATGTTTGTGCTGTTGCCATGGAGAAGAGCCGGCAGTGAGTGAAGAGTTCTGATTTTCACGCTTTGCTATTACAAGTTAGTTATGGAAAATCTAAGCTGCCGGGAAATGGTGCAGGTTTTGGATGTGCTCACGCCGCGCTCGGCCGGGGCAGCCTGCTGTTCCGGGGCACTGACATAAATCATACCGGCCGTTGCGTCGAACCGAGTGTGATGCTGGGCTGGATGTTAAGTGCGGGGAATAATTTGTGACATGCCAGCAAGGAGGAAGGTTTGCCTGCTCCAGCAGTACTGTAAGTGATAAGGTAATTACCTTCTTCAGTGAAGTTAATTGAGAGAGCGCTAATTGACTTTTTAGAAGTTGCTACTTCCCCTCCCCTTGCAGGGTGGAGGCGCCTCGAGGGTCTCCGTGCCGCACTGGGTGCAATGGCCCCTGCCTTCCCGGGAGCGCGCGGCGGTGCCGAGACCTGGCGCGGCGTGTGAGCCGGAACGGGGCCGGGCTTGGGAAGAGCCGCAGAGCTGCGCGGGGCGCGGGAGCGCGGGAGCGGAGGCCTGTCTAGAGGTTTGGGTAAGCACCAGGAGGCAGGGAGTCCTCTGGGAATGGGTCTTTTCTGGGCATTCACTGCGTGCCCTGACACGACTCTCGTTGTCCCTAGAACATGTGCCGAATGCTTTATGTTTGAGCAATAAGCCCTGAAGTCGGGGTTCACATGGGAACTGCTGACTCAGGCTTCACTTCAGAAGCACAAATGGTGCCACATAAAAAACATCCGTACCAAAGCTGTGGGCTCCTGTAAAGTGGTTTACAAATCAGGCTGGCAAAGCAGAACATTTTCGTGCGATATGCTGGGGATTTATGTCTGTAAATAGAGTGGAGATGTGTAGGAGGCATAGCTGATAGCTGGGCTGCAGCCGTTTGGATCCTCTGCAAACAAAAGGGCAGGCAGGGGCTCCTCGCAGAGGCTGTGCGTCCGCCGCAGGTTATTGCTTCCCCGCGTCGCTGCACGCTGTCGTGTGAAGCTGCGGTCACGAAGCTGCTGAGATGAGGCTGCACTGCGGGGCCGAGCGTTGAGGCACCGGCTCTGGGGCTGGCGAGCTGCAGCTCACGCGCAGGCGTGGGTCCGTCGGGTCAGCCCTTGCCTAGATGTCCGTCGGAGCCAACAGGATTAACCGGGGCCTCGGCGCAAACGCGTGCACCAGCGGTCCCGCTGCCTGGGCTCTGCAGGGCTCCCTCTTGGCTGCCGACGGCCGAAGCCCGGGTGCCGCAGTGGAGCTGCCGGCTCAGCGCCGCGAAGCCGGGGTGCAGGAGGAAGAGGGAGCAGGAGGAGGCTCCTTCTGAACCTGCACGTGCTCCTTCCCGGACCGTCTCACCACATGCATCTTCTGGCAGCTGCAGGACTGCAGGACTGCGCTCCCTCGCCAGAGACAGCGACGTACAGAGATACCTAAACAAATGCAGGAACATTTTTCCTCCACTGTCAAATGAGGATTTTAAAATTTCTCCCCTCTGTGTTTACTGCTGCTCTGCGGTGGCGTGTTCCCGCGTGTATGTCCTGACGCCTGGCAGCCTGCACGGCCCGGTTCGGCCCCCCGGCCCCGTGAGCACCCGGGCTGGGAGAGCCCCGCTTGGCCTCGCACGCGCCGCTTCCCCAGCCCTGCTGCAGCGAGCGGCCGCGGTTGCGGTTCAGCCCCTCGGGAGCTGCGGTGGGTGTCGCGAGCGGCTGCACGGCGGTTCGGAACGGCTGAGCGCAGCGTTTCTGATCGCGCGCTGGTTAACGCGCGGGAGCCTGCAGATTTACGGGAAGGCGTCCGACCCTGCCGGCGGCAGCGCGCGCCGGGGAGCTCGCCCGGAGGAGGGCACGGCGCTCGGGCAGGCGCGTTGTCCCCGGCCTCAGCTGCGAGGAGGGACGACCATCCACGGGCCTGGCGCACGCACCCGGCTCCGCAGCAGTGGCGCAGCCCGCTCGGACGGGCGCCCGGCACGGTCCCTCCGCGCAGCGTGGAGCGCAGCCCCCATCCCCGCCACGGCGCGCACTGCGGGTGCCGCTGCCGTGCCAGCGCCCGCTCCGCTCTGCCCCGGACCGGCTCCCCGGCTCCCTGTGGATGCGCAGGGCGGGAGCTGCTGCGTGATGGATGAGAAATCGCAGCAGCAGCTAGGGCGGGTTACGGCTTTTCCCCTGCCCGCCTGGCAGGAGAGCTCTCTCCGCGCGAGGCCGAGACCGCCCGGGGCACCGCCATGCCCGTCCATCGCGCAGCCCTCCGGCCGGCGGCGCTTCCGAGCTGCAGGCGCCCGGGCCGGGAGCCCGCGCGGGGCGGCTGCCCTCACCGTGGCGCTGGGCGGCGGGACGGGGCGGGGCGGGGCGGCGCTGCGGAGGCTCCTCCGGAGGCGGCACGCTGCACCGTGCACGGCACACGCCCGCGGACCGCGGGACTGAAACCCCAAATTGCTGGAAACTTTCCAGAAATTTCCAAAGTACAGAAGGGAAATACTTCCTTTAAGACCGTTTGTGACACGTGGGAATTCAGTTCGGGACCAGTCCCAGTTGCTTCATCCAGCTGTGTCTACAGAACTGAGCTGGGGACGGGTCCGACATTGCATCCAGCGGTGGCACGTGGCAGCATGGTGGGACTGGTGCCCCTCTTGGCTCGGAGACGGTGAGCTCGGGTGGGAGACGGCTGGAGGCAGGCAGCCCCTGGGGCACATCACGGCACTTCCTCAGTTTGAGTGAAACTGTTCATTGCACAGAGTGAAACCTCTGCTGAGGCCGCGACTGTTTCCTTTCATGCAGCTTCAAGGCTTCCTCCCGCTCCTTCCCCGTCCTGCTCCGCTGGCACCGCGGCGAAGCCCTCTCGGAGGGTCCGAAACGCGCTTGCTCTCGGCGCTGAGCCCTCCTTCGCTTGGCAAACGCAGAAGATTTTATTGGCTGTTTGCTAACGAAGTTGGAAATTAACATGAGTGTTTTGCACAGTGATTGGCAGCAGTGAAGAGATCAAAATACAGAGAAATGGAGAGCGAGGAGGTTAGGCAGAGCGGAGCTTTTGCAGAAGCTAAGTGGTGTCTTTAGACGCCCGGTCGTCGCTTGGCCCCGGCGAGCCGTGCGGAGGTCGCTCCGTTTGCTCCCCGGGCGCCGCTGGCTCGCTGCCCTGCTCCGCTGGCGCCCGCCCCGCGCGCCGTGTGCCGCCGTCTCGGGCTGCGCCGCGGAAGCGCGCACTCCCACGGCACAGGCGGACGGCGTCCTGTCGTCGTGCCGCGGCGGGAGGGGAGCTGAAGTGCTGAGAGGCAGGTTCAGCTGAGCCGCGTCCAAAATACCCGCCTAAGAATAGCCTCCCTCCCCTCCGAAGGGCGGCTGGCTCTCAGCCGCTCAGTTGCACGCGTCTGCAGCATCCTTATTTCTCCTCCTGACTCTTGCAAGCCTGCAGCTCTTTCCCAGCTGCCGTGATGGGCCAGTGATCAATGTATGCAGTGACGCGGGGTGATTTACACCGCGGCGTCACGCAGAGAGCACTATTCATATGCTCCAGCCGAGATCTGCAGCCCACTTGCATGAAAGCAGAAGCCCTAGATTTATTCACCTGCTGCTTCCCTTGTTTATAGCAGGCCTTCTGCTCTGCCTGTGGCGCCTGGGTGTATTAGCTTTTCTCAGATAATAAACCCAGCTCAGTGAAGCTAGGCTTTGTGTCAAACACGCTGAGCTGTTCTCAAAACAGCCCCAGCAGCGTGCGTCCCAAGGCCGAATGAGCAGATCTGGGGATTACGCGCAGAGCCCTCCTGTTCTGTCGGTCTGGATACGGCAAATCCCGTGAGCGCCGGCGCCGGCAAGCTCTCCTCTGGGGCATCGCAGAGGCGGGACGCTTCCTCCCGCGTTTACTTTTCCCTGCAGATGTTTACGCTTAGACCAATGGGCCGGGAATGTTTTCTTGCTGATTATAAGTCTAGCATTAATATGCAGATGAAAATGCAAATCAGCCCAGCTGAGACTTCCTGGGTGGCAGTGGGAGCCAAGGATTTAGGCTAGCATGATCTCGGACATCGTTTAAGCTCCTCAAAACAAGAGCACACAACCTGATGCAAGATTTCCTCTCAATAAACCTCCCCGTCAACAATTTCCAGGAGACCTTATTTGCCTCAGTAATTACATTCATTCAGATATGAAGTAGATGGAGTTTTTAATGCCATCATCTCTGTGCCAGGTTCTGGCATTTCTTCTGCCAGCTCTTACTAGCTTCTCTTCGGTATAAAGGCCAAAGCAGCAGAACAGGCAAGCAAGCCCCAGATTTTGAGCAGAGCTTGCAGTGTCTCACATTGCCTCATTGTCTCACAGAAGTCTCCAAGACTGAGCAAAATTCATGAGCTGCAAAGTCCATGAGCTTCCCAGCCCGAGGGCACCTGGACCACATCCAGCAGCGGGGCAGGTGCCGGTGGCTGCAGGTGCATTTGCACGTCGTGTGCGGGAGGAGGTGCCGCTTACACCCCGCGGCGCTGGGAAGCGGCAGCCCGGAGCGGGCAGGAGAGGATGGATCTCCTCATTTTGCCATGACTTAAACCGCTTTCCCTGTCAGGCTCCGGCCCCTTTTCCAAGGGAGGCTGGAGGCTGGAGCGCAGGGATGCCGTGCGTCAGCATCCGGAGGTGGCGTCTCCTGCGGAGCGGCGTCAAGGTCCTGCGTGCAACCAGGGCACTGCTCTCTGGGCAGCAGGAGGAAGGGCAGCCTGCAAGGGAAAGGCACGGCCGAGCGGCAGAGCCAGCCTGCTTGATAAGTGAGCACTTAATTAACCTCTGCGTTAAAGGCCCAGTCCCCAGGAGCTGCAGAGAGGGGCTGGGGGCACAGGAAAACTTCAGCAAGAGCAGGCAGGGGAGAGTGTGGGCTTCCCAGAGCCCTTCCTGCCAGAGCTGGAAAGCTTTCGCACCAAGAGCGCAAGCCAAGAAATGCTGGCACAGGCAGCTCGGCACAGCCCTCGCTGCTCCATCCTTGTGCATAAATTACCTCCAGGCTCTGAGCTAAACAAAGGGACCTGAAATAATTCTGCATTTTAATAAAGTCGGCGTTCATGGCACTGTTGTCCTCACAGAAAGGGAATTTGCATTTCTTTCTGCCGGCTCATCGCGCGGCCTGCCCGCCCTGGGGATCGCTGCTCTCCGGCTCCCGCACCCCAGGGCCGGGCGCGTCCTGTGGCTGGATCCCCGCAACGACAGAAACGCGGGGCAGAGCTGCCGTCGCCCCCCGAACAAGGCGCCTGTGCGGATGTCTCAGACTCCTCTGATGGGCAAGTCGGCCCAAAAAGCAGCACTTCTGCCGGCGAGCGTGCACCTCGCCCGGCCTCTGCCGGGCCGTGCTCCTGCGCCGCCCCGAGCTTGCAGCAGGCTCGCGGCTGATTACCTGGGAGCCAGAGGAGGAGGAACTGGCATTTGTTCTTGTTTTGTGTTTCTGTAACAACCAAAAGGAAACAAACAGCAGCTTCTCACTCCCGAGGGAAAAGCAGCCCTCTGGGCTTCGAGCCCGTTGCAGCTCTGCCTCCCGCGAGCAGCGGTGCGCCGGCGTGCGGTGCGGGGCTGCCGGCCCGGGCTGCCCGGGCTCCCGGGGCCGTGCACCCTGCCTCCTGGGATGCCCCTTCGCTTCTGGCACGTCTCTCTTCTCAGGCCTCGGCAATCGTAGTCCAGATTGCACCATGTGAATGTTTCACAGGCTGACACCATTGCTGCAAAAGCCACAGCTAAAACCCCGGGTGCAGAGATCTTGCCATCAGAAACAGCTTCCAGAGCTGTGGACCCTCCGTAAGCAGCAGGTCTGGGTCTTCCTGACCCTCTGCTGCTTCTACTCCCCTTCTCACAGTCCCAAAGAGATGCTGGGGGAAACGCATCTTTCTGGGGAGAATAAGGCAAAGACAGGTGTTGGCTGAGCCCTGCTGCCTGACACCGGGAACTGGCCAGCTCCAGACCAGCTGCTCAGTGAAGGCTTTGGGTGGGAACATCACCTTTTGCTGGAAGACTGCACGGCGGGGTCCTGCACCGAAATGCACTTTGCAAGCGCCCCTACCTACCGCTCGGGGGCCTGAGGATGAGCTCTGCCCCCTCCACCGCACCGCGGTTTGCCGTGCCGCGAGACATCCCCGCCGAGGCCGTGCGAGGGAGCGGGGCGCAGCTGGGGATCGCCCGCCCCGTGCTCGGGCCACCGCGCCTCGGTCCCTTGGCCATGCGGCTGCTCCCGCGGCAGCTCACGGGCCGCTCGCTGCGGCCGAGGGCGTCCCTGCGGGGAGGAGGAGGAGGGCTGGCTGCTCTCCGCTGTTGGTAAACGCCAGTGAGACATCACCTCTGTCTCTGTTGTGGCACCTCTGGGAATTGCCTTAGCGCAGCGCTCTGCAGAACCTGCTCCCCTTGCAGATCGGCCTCATCTGTAACCGGTGCATTTTTCCCCGGGGACGAGTGTCGGGCCCCGCGGGAGTCCCGGGAGCGGGAGTCCTGCATCGCTGCAAGGCGCTCGGCTCTCCCGGCTCCCGGCGGCGCGGACGCGAGCGAGCGCCGTGCCCAGCCCGGGCGCCCGCTGCAGGAGGTGGTCAGGCTGCTCCGCCGCGCACGGAGGGCTCAGCTTCTTGACTCGCTCATAAATCACTTCGTGTCCCGGCTTATCTCTTGGGCTCTGGGATTTGGCAGGAGTCTGGCATGGACTAAACTGCTAATGTTCTTCAGAAAAAGCTAAACGGAGGCATCTAACCAGAGGGACTGTTGCTCCTGGGACCGCTTGTGCGATCCAGAGGGGTCCATGGTAGCAAAAGCCACCCGTGGAGCCCTCCAGCACCCGCCGTGCGTGACTGTGCTGGGGGACATGGCCCGTGGACGGGGGGGCTCTGCCCAGCCTGGAGGACACGGCCTGTCCGAGTGGGACTTCTGCAGCCCGGCGTTCACTGTTCCTGACGTTTCTGTGCCATTTATTTATATCGCTGCTATTTCCATGAAGAGTCAAAACTCCAGGGACGTGACCAAGCTCTTCCCTGTCCCTGGACCTGCACTCAGGATAGGTCGGGTTGGCGTGAGGACCCGGTGCCAGCTGCCACGCTGGAGCACGGGGCAGGGGTGTCCCCAGGGACACCGTGACGAGGGTCTCCATGTCCCCGGGGACACCGTGACGAGGGTCTCCATGTCCCTGGGGACACTGTGACCAGGGTCTCCAAGACATGGCCACCCCGCACGGGAGAGGGGGGTTAAATCATAGACATGCCCAGCCAAAGCCTCTGGGGCCAGTGTGATCCCGGGAGAAGTGCTCCAGCCGCCGTTCTGGGCCCGACGCAGCGGGCGATGGCGCAGGGGTTATTTTAGCCCTTTGACTGCGGAGCAGCAGCAGCCGCCACTGGAGCATCCCTGCCACCCATCCTCGTCCCTGTCCCCGTCCCCGTCCCCACTCCCCTCTGCAGCTGTGGCCGCTCCGGGTCTCCACTGCTGGGGAAAGCCATGACTGGAGCCTTCAGCCTGTTCAATTACTGTCAGTTAATGATGATTAATTTACAATTAAGGGCCTCTAAAGGGTAGTGTGTGTGTTAAATAAATATTGATCTTTCATTTGTGGCCGCAGATGTATTACCCCCGCTGCAGGAAAATCAGTGGCGGTAGCGGCGCAGCCGCCTCCGTGCCCGGCCCTGTGCAGGGGGAACCGGCCCTGCGCGCAGAGAACCGGCCCCGCGTGCGGAGAACCGGCCCCGTGCGGGGGGAACCGGCCCCGCGTGCAGAGAACCGGCCCCGCGCAGGGAGCACCGGCCCCGCGTGCGGAGAACCGGCCCCGCGCAGGGAGCACCGGCCCCGCGTGCGGAGAGCCGGCCCTGTGCGGGGGGAACCGGCCCCGCGTGCAGAGCACCGGCCCCGTGCGGGGGGCACCGGCCCCGCGCGCCTCCGAGCTGACGGCGCCTGTCAGGACATTCGGGATTGCCTGGTGCACGCGGAGTTCGCCCCTCCAGACCATCGCGGTCGGGCGCTAGCTGTTTGGAGCCAGATGGGAATCGCTTTGTCTGTGATATTTAAATATTAACTCTAATTGCTTGGTCCTCTTTCCACGACGAGGGTGCTGGGAGCCGGTAATTTTCCTCTCGCTTAGTCCCTAATCAGCCTCGTAAAACAAGCAAAGTGTCCAGCGCCTGCTGAAGTTTTATTAGCAGCTGGGCTGCTTAACCAATTAGTCATAGGGCAGCGCACAGCTGAGCCTGACGGGTCCGTGAAACCGGGAGCAGCGCAAAAGCAGTGCTTGGGGTGGCCGGCTCTGCTGGGAGGCGCTGGGAGGTGCTGGGAGCTGCTGGGAGGCACTGGGAGATGCTGGGAGCTGCTGGGAGGCACTGGGAGGTGCTGGGAGCTGCTGGGAGCTGCTGAGAGGCACTAGAAGGTGCTGGGAGCTGCTGGGAGGCACTGGGAGCTGCTGGGAGGCACTGGGAGCTGCTGGGGGGTGTGCATGGAACATGCTCGCCTCCCGGAGACCTCCGGAGCATCCTGCCTCGACGGGAGCAGGACATTCGGCTTGCTCCGAAGCGCCTGCCTGCCCGGCACGGCACCCGGGGGCCTTGTTAGGAGCGGGCTCCCTGCCCCCGGTTGTGAGGAGAACATCAATTACTCCCTAACTTGCTCTCCCAGAGCAGCAGCAAAGAATTTAACCTGTCTTGAAAGAGCCCCAGCACATCACCAAACGACCCGGAGCGCAGGCTGTGCAGTACCCTGGGCTGCACATCTGACGCTGTCTTCCTGCACGAGCTGCCTGTGTCGAGACCGTTTCCCTGCAAAAGGCAATGCCTGGCTGAGCCGCGTCCTCTCCTGTTTTGCCCTTCTTTTGCTCGTCTCCCTGCAGGCTGTTCTGGATTCGGCTCAGGAAATCTCACGTCAGAACTGCTCGTTTCCCTGAATGTGCCCTGTGTTTTCAGCAGTTCTGGCCTTGCCCTGGGCCTTTCTGGGTGCAGGGGTGGCTGCACAGCCACCCACGCCGTGCGGTGCCGGGAGGGCAGAAGCTCCCCGCGTCCTCCGTGCGGGCAGCGCTGCAGCGCCCGGCGGACGGGACCTCGCGCCGGTCGGAGGCTTTGGTGCGGTTTAACGGCTTGGCCGTGGCTGGCAGCTGGAAGGAGCCGTCTCTGGAGAGGTGCTCGTTAAAAGCACCGGTAGAGAACGAGCTATCTAGACTCATGGCTTGGGCTTCCCAAATGAGCCCCGTGATTTCCCGTCACCCGCGTCCCTGTCCCGTCCCGTCTCCATTGCACAGCCCAACGGCTCCTGCTGTCGTGGGTGCTTGGCCGTGTCCTGTGGGCGCTCACCGCCATCACTCAGCGTAGCTGGTTGCGTTCTGCAGCTCGTCGTTGCAGGACTTGAAGCACGGCATTTCTGTTGGTCCAGAATTTTGTCATTTCCTTGCCCTGTCATAGATGTCTATAAATTTTCCCTTGTGCTGGAGTGTTCTCTGACATCTGTCTGACTTTTCTGTCTATAATGAGCGTGCTCTCCAAGATGTATTTTTCTGCAAATCTCTTATCAGTTAGTTGTTAGCTGTGAGGCTCTCCACATTTTCCAATTCTATGACTATTTTTAACTTGTGCCTTTGAAGCATTTGTATCTGCTTTTGTTGGTATAGAAATGGCTGTCTGTACGTTATCAATATCCACATCAAAATCCAAACGAAGCTTCCAGAAAGTCCTTCACGCAACGTGTCCCAGACCAGCACCAGCTGGAGCACATCCAGGAGCCGGGCACCCCGGAGCTGAGAAACCCCCGAGCCGAACTCGCGGCGGACGTCTGCCTGCAGCCAAGGTGCCACGGACACGGCGCTCTCCGGGCCCGGCTGGGCTGGGCGGTGGCGGGGGCACCATCCCCACGGCCGGCCACGGCCTCCGCGGGGGCTTCAGCACCGCCGAGCCGGCGGGGAGCCGCCACGGCAGCGCTGGACTGAGGGAGGACGCGAGAACCGGCACGAGAACCAGCACGGGCAGAGGCGGAGTGGAAAGAGCAGGGGCCGGCAATGGTTAGAAGCACTGGCAAGAAATGGAGTCATCTCTTTTGCATTATTTTTCTCCAGCACACATCTAGGGTAGCTGCTGCCATCCCGCAGAGTTGGCTGCTCAGGTTTGCCACCCACGCTGGGCAAACCCACACGGAAGGACACGCTCGGAGGCTCTGTGCGTCTCTCCACGCAGCATGGAGTGATGTCCACAGCCCTGAGATGGTCTTCTTTTAACTCCTTCAGGTTTCTCAGCGCCTGGTACTCAAGAGTCCAGAAAAACCTCTGAAGGTGGTGCAATCCACCACAAATGCCTGAAGGCCAGTTCACCATGCACCAGAGCCAGCAAGTCCCGAATGTCGGAGCTCAACAGGGATTTCCATTGCAGTGCGGTGCCCCTCTGTCCCACCTGCGATTCCTTTCCACACGCAGATGGTTCAGGAGGCAGGACGGTGATCCTGCCCCAGTCGAGCCATGTCCGGACAGCAACTGAGTGATCTGCTCTCCACCAGCACCTTCCCTGGGACTCCCCTCACCACCCCCTTGCCAGGAGCTCCTCTCCCTTCTCCTCTGCAGTGCATTTCTTGGAAGCAGGCTCGCAAAAAGAATATTGTCTCTGGCTTTCTCTTTTATTTGAGGCATGTATTTAAAATGATGCTTTTGTTCCAAATGAATGAGTCGATTCATTCAGAAGTGCAGTTTCTGTTTTTGAATCAGCAGAGCTGTTTATGCTCATAGTGTCCATAAAAATGTTATTTTAGTCCTGACACTGATGCTTATGAATAAAATTTAGATCTCATTCAGAAGTACATTAGCTGTAGCTATTTGGCTTCTTGTTAAAGCATTAATTTTTATTGAGAAGAATACATTGCCAAGCAGTTCCTTCTCCGTCTTGCAGCAAACTAAGTATCTCCCAGTGCAGACTTCAGTAGGATGAAATTACCGCACGTGCCCCTCCTGCTCTGGTACCCACTGGTCTAAAGATTCGGTTTGCGGCTGGTTTTGTTCTTTAGCCGGATTGCGATGGGCTCTTCCCAGTTACGTTGTGCTAACATGAGAGGCTGGAGCAGATGCGTCGCTGATCAGGAGGAGGCTTTCCTGGGTCTGCTCCAGCCGTCGGTGCCCTGGCGCTGCGTTACTTATTCATGGAGGGCTGGATGTTGGGTGTGCTGGAGCCAATTAGCTCTCCCGTGTATTTGTTGCACTTTTTTGCTTGAAGCAAGCTGTTAAATGTCAAAAATACTTTAGCATTTTAGCAGAAAGTTAATTTTTTAATAGATTCCACCTACAAAAAGGAGCTGACTGGCAGAATATTAAACTCGGGGAGATTTATTTTTAATCCTTGCCTCCAAACAGCTCGAGATACCCATTTCTGCATTGCTCCTGGCTGGCGAGGGCTGCCGTCCCTCGCCCGTCCTCCCCCCTCGGTGCTGTGGCAGCTGCGGCCTCTCACGTCCTATTAACCTCGCCGGCAGAAGGGACACCTGGCCCAGCCGAGGCGTTGGTCCTCGTCATTAGCGGTGCAGACACGCTCGCCGCTCCCGGCCCCGCGTCCCGTCCACCCCTCCGCTGGCTCTGGCGGGCAGCGTGCTGCCGCCGGGCTCTGCCCGGTCACCGGGCCGGTGGTGCCGCCTGCTCCCGCGGCCCCGTCCCCCGGGGTGGCTCCAGCCCCGCTCGCGGGGGCCGCGGTGCCTCCTTGCAGCCTCCTGCCACTGCGCCGGCGGTAGTCCTGGCACCCGGCGGCTCAAACCCCGAGAGCCCCGAACCTGGTCCGCAGGGGCGTTGAAGCGAGGGTGTTACACAGATGTCTTAACTAAGTGGAATTTTTTTTTGCTTCAGTTAGTGCAAAAGGCAGCAACTCAGAAGGAAACATCAGGGACGTTAACTTTTGTCGTAGTCCCATTTATTGCCTTGCAGGTAGCGCTCCCGGTCAGCTCATTTCCGTGTTGCATCCGTGGTGCGCTTGTGGCCAAACGCCCGCCGCAGGCGGCTGCACCTCGCTGCAGCTAGGGAAGGGTCTCCAGCAGTGAGGAAGGGTCCCCAGCAGTGAGGAAAGGTCTCCAGCAGTGAGGAAGGGTCTCCAGCAGTGAGGAAAGGTCCCCAGCAGTGAGGAAGGGTCTCCGGCAGTCGGTCGCGCAGCTGACACCGCTGGCCCGTGCCCGGCCCCGGCAGAGCAGCCGCGCTCAGCCGCGCTCTGCGCCCGGTCGGCAGGCAGCACCGCAGCACCAGCGCGTGCACCACCCCGCGCAGCCGGGGCGGCCGGCCGGGGCGGCACGCTGGCACCTCCAGTCCTTCCAGGTCCAACTTTCAGGCCGAGCAGCATCAGTCTGCTCTGAATATCAGCAGTAACTTTCCCCTGCTGGATGGAGCAATTAAATCGCTGCGCACAGTGCACTTGGTTCTGAAAACTAAGGTGACTCTATTTTTTCTCAATAATATAATGAGTTATTTTGAGTGATGCTAGATTTAATGGCTAAATCAATATGTGTATTTAGTGTTAGGCTTTATTTTAGCACTAAGTGACATGAGATAAGCAGTCTTAGGGAGTGTTAATTGGTTTGTGTTTAGCATTTACACTAATCAGAGTGTGCAGCACTGCCCAGGGCTCTTCAGCACTAGTAATTCTGTTTATCCAAACCAGGAGCTGTTTACTCTATCGATGGCGGTGGAATCGGTCTGTTTTTCCACCTCCTCGAGTGCTGTGCCGCCCGCGTGAGCTCGGCGCCGGGTCCCGGCTGCCCCTGGGGCAGAGCCGGCGGCGCCCGCTGGGTGCACGAGCATCCCGAGAGCCGCCGTGCTCGCCCGCCGCACCGGCCCCCGCGCCCCGCCACCGCCGCTCGCGGCTTCTCTGGTAGAGTTGGTTTGGAGTCATTTAGTTTTTATCTAAACGCGTGCTTCCCGGCGGAGGTGTTGGACAGCACCTGGCCTCCTGGGCCGGCTCCGAGGCCCTGGAAATAGGGCTATCGCTGGAGACGCCGGCAGCCCTGGTGACCGGGAAGCAGCTTTCTGCACCGCTCGCGGGTCCCGGCGAGCCGCAGGGCCAGTCTGCTCTGCCCCAGGCACCGTCTCCCTTGCAGCAGATGCAGCGTTTGCAGCACGTGCGGAGCTGCAGCAGAGGCGGGTTTTCGCGGGGAGGTCGGCGCACCGCAGACCGATCCATCCTCCCGGCTGCTCTGAGCTGCGCTGAGCGGCAGGACGAGATGAAGTCGCTTTTGTTTTACAAAGCGCTACCCTACTGATTTCTGCCCAACGGCCCTGCGCGGCATGGCATGGCCCTGCCCCGGGCGCCGGCGGCGGCAGCAGGCGCAGCCCATCACCCGCACCGGGGCTGCGGCGGCGCCTCGACGCTCCGCGGGATGGACATTAAATCGCTGCTGCGAGGGAAAGTGAAGGGATGTCAGTCAGCTCTGCTGCTGCGATTGCACCGACTGTGTGATCCGAGTCAGAATGAGAATCATAAATCTTGATTATTCTCTGTCTCAGCTGATTTGAACCAAATGCCTTGGACAGGGATATAGTTCACATCCCGCTGAAAACTGCAAAAAAACTGATTAAATGTACAAACTGATATAAATAGCACTCTGTCTGTGTTAATGCCCAAACTGTCAGTGCTCAGGGAGAGCGGCGCTGCGCGGAGGTGCTTTCGTCCCGGACCAGAACAGCTTCCCGGCTATTTTCGGAGGCTGCTTTCTCCCTGGATCCATTTATCCCGGTACTTTGTTCTTGCAGCCCTGGCTGTTATTATGATGCCGTCAATTACAGATGGCATCGCTGATTCTGATTGCACTTCGCTTACAATTAAGCATCCTATAGAAAAATGGAAATGCTGGGTCATTAACATAAAGTAATAATAAGGTAAACCATTCAATTATGGAGGAAAAAACATTTTGAATAATAAGGATATTGTATGCCTAAAAGACATTCAGATGCCAGTGTATTACCATTTTTGCATACATAATAAATGAACTAAAACCCCAAAATAATCAGCACACGCATATAATAAATAGCTGTGCCCTCGGTGGCAGCCTGGCTGGCGTCGCCCGCTCCCGTGGGAAGAGCCGCTGGTGCCGGACGGAGCGGCGATGCCCCGTCCCCTGCGGCGCCTGGCACGCGTTTCGCGGGGCGTCAGCCCCGGACGGGACCCCGAGCGCCTGCGCGTGCCTCGTGCCCCGCTGTGCGGAGTGAGGAGCGGGGAGGTTGGTGTGGGGACAGCACGCTCCTCCCGCTGTCCACGGCTCTCCTATTACTCGTGGCGCAGCGTCCGGATAACATCCAGATACCGCTGAAGAGTGGAATTTATTTACTGTTTTTCCCTGAAAAGCTTTTAGCATGATGTAGCAGCAGTGCTTTCACTTAGGCAGCCATTATTTGCAGGGTTTTTTTCCGGTAGAAGTACATTTTCCAGAAGATGAAACTGAGCTCCTCGCGATGTAGATCCGTATTATTTCTTCTCTGGAAAGGCCCGTCCCTGGGGAAACAGGAATGCTCTAAATTGCCCAATTGAGTCAAATCAATATTGAGAGTGGTTTGGACAGTGCATCTTGTTCTCACCTCCTCAGCTGTATCGTTTCCGTGTTAAACTGGCCTTTCCAGGAACGGCAGCCCGCAGCAGCAGTGGTAGATGGTGTTACTGCAGCCGTGGCTTAGCGAGCGGCCGGGCAGAGCCGTGCCGCCGCGTCTCCGCGTGCCCGGCCGTGCGCAGGCTGCCGGCGGGGAGGCAGGAGGAGGCTGCGGGCAGCCCGGCGCCCTCCCGCTGCCGCGGCCCCGCTCCCCGGTGCTGGCACCAGCCCTCCCGGGAATGGCACCGGCGCCGGCACGGGGCCCGGCGTGGGCGAGCTGGCGTTCAGGGGAGCTGCGCCTGGGCGGACGGAGAAGGGCAGGTACCTCGACTCGGAAGCCCTCGGCCGGCCGAGGCAGGACCCACCCCGGCTCCCGCTGGCGAGAGCCCCTCTGCCTAGATGCATGCAGAGATGGGGCCTTCAGGCAGGTGCTACCTGTGGCTGTGGTTAATACGTTAATTAAATTGCTCAGCGACTCTGAGAGATGCCCAGTGAACAACGTCACAGCGCTTCGGTAGGCTACAGTAGTGAGAATTAGTCAAAATTATTTCAACTGCAGTGAGGTTAGAAATACACATTTCCAACCTTTTGCACTACCTCCTCCATGGCTGCGTGCTGACCCATAATAAATTAAATGTTAAAATTGGACAGATCAGGCCAAATTTATCCCTGGTAAAACAATGTCACCCTGAGCACGTATCCCCGTCCAGCAGAGCTGGGACTGCTTGGCCCAAAGCTCAGCGATGTGCTGAGCGCCGCGTTTCTGCACGTCGCCCGAGACGATGGGCGCTCGGGGAGACGCCGAGCACGTGCGGTCACGCCAGGAGCCTGCCGAGCTTCTGTGGCTGTTTGCGGCAGGGGATTTCAGCACGAGGCAACAGCCGTGTCCTGGAGGAGATCCAGTTGAGGAAAGAACAGCAAAAAGCAGGATTTAGCATTAAGATCATAATTTCAGATTGCATTGTGCTAGCATCAACACTCTATATCCGTGGAAGTCTTTGGGGAACACAACAGTGTAATAGCTCCCCAAGGCAGCCTGAATAGCAAGGGTTATTTTTAATTGCAGCTGAATGGGTCTAACCTTGCCATGTCCGTTCACAGCGCGTTGCTGGATTAACGTGGGTTCCACAGTTGCTTCTACTAAAAGACTTTAATGGCTCAGCTTAGTTCTCTGCCCATGATTATAGCGTTCTTACCCGCCTATCATGCTGGAGCCAGATGGTCCCAGTGAAATCAGAGTGTATTTATATTTCCGTCTGCCACTCAGCCAGCTGCCCACCGATTTTGTTGCATCCTGGCAGGAGGAGAGGAGCCTTCCCGGGTGAAGTTCACCCACCTCGTCCCTAGCTGGTGTCTCCCCCAGCTCTGCCGGCTCGGGGCTGCCTGGGGCACAGCCGCGCTCCCCGGCGGGAGCTGCCTCCGGTGGGGCTCAGCCCCTTCCCGGGGCGCGGGGGATGTTTTCAGTCCTGCCGGCGATGAGAGCCATTAAGAGGGTACGAGTACTAAAGAGATCCTGAGCGATGCCTATAAAACCTCTGAATCCCTGACAGAATCGATAGCAGACTCTCAGGAGTAACTTCTGATCCAGGCCAACTTATGCACATGCCAATGAGCCGTTAAAGATTTTACATTTTGTGGAGACACAGAATCCCTTTCTTTGCGATCGTTGGGCTCTGGACGGGGCTTGAGGATGAAAAACCGCATTAGGAAGAGGCTGTGCTCCACAGGCATCGTCCCCTGCCTCCGGGAAGGGCTCGAATGCTGCGGGCAGCGTCTGGCCCCAGCCGCGAGCCCCCTGGCCTGAGCAAAGCCCCACAGCATGGGCTGAGCCCCATGGTGCAGGCAGAGCCCCACGGCGCAGGCAGAGCCCATGGTGCAGGCAGAGCCCCACATTGCAGGCAGAGCCCCACATGCAGGCAGAGCCCCACAGCGTGGGCAGAGCCCCACATGCAGGCAGAGCCCCATGGTGTGGGTAGAGCCCCACGGCGCAGGCAGAGCCCATGGTGCAGGCAGAGCCCCACATGCAGGCAGAGCCCCAAAGTGCAGGCAGAGCCCCATGGTGCAGGCAGAGCCCCACATGCAGGCAGAGCCCCACGGCGTGGCAGAGCCTCCCCCAGCACCGTGGTGTCTCCGGCACCTCGCAGCAGTGCAAGCACAACCCCGTCCGTGTGCACGTGGGAAGCGGAGGCGGAGGAGCGCGGTCAGCGGCCCGGGGGCCGGCCCCACGCGGGGAGCTGTGCCCCGCGTTTCCGCGGTCCCCATCGCTCGTGGGAGGGAGCCGGGTGGTGCCGTGCTGCCGCCGGGCCTCGGCGGCTCCTCAGCTGCTCCCGCAGCCTGCAAGCGGGACGGTGCTCGCACGGGCAGAACGCCGGTTGCGGCGGCGGGGCCGTCTCGGGCCGGCGTCAGGGCCACGTACCCCAAACTGCTGTTTACGTTCGCTTCCTCTTTGGGAACTTTGCTATTGACACAGTTTCAAATTCGGCATTTCGGATACCATAGCAACTCGATACTTCCACTCTCTGATCATATCAGCTCGCAGTTAGTCAACACGATGTTAGCACCTTCGTTGTTATGGCAACAAAAGACCATTCTCCATCGCTGGGCTGACATTGTTGAGGGGAGGAAGGGCTCCAGACCGGAGGAGAGGGGAGCGTGCCGGGGAGCGTGCAGCAGGGGAGGGGAGCGTGCAAGGGAGCACACGGCAGGAGAGGGGAGTGCACAGCAGGAGAGGGGAGCACGCAGGGGAGCACACAGCAGGAGCACAGAGCACAGCAGGAGAGAGGCACATGCAGGGGAGCATGCAGCAGGAGCGCAGCGTGCGCAGCAGGAGAGGGGAACGTGCAGGGGAGCACACGGCAGGAGAGGGGAGCACTGGGGGGGAGTGCGCAGCAGGAGAGGGGAGCAGCAGGAGAGGGGAACGTGCAGGGCAGCATGCAGCAGGAGTGCAGAGCATGCAGCAGGAGAGGTGAGCATGCAGGGGAGTGCACAGCAGGAGAGGGGAGCACGCAGGGGAGCGTGCAGCAGGAGCACAGAGCACAGCAGGAGAGGCGAGCATGCAGGGGAGCATGCAGCAGGAGTGCAGAGCGCACAGCAGGAGAGGTGAGCATGCATGGGAGTGTGCAGCAGGAGAGGGGAGCACGCAGGGGAGCGTGCAGCAGGAGCACAGAGCACAGCAGGAGAGGCGAGCATGCAGGGGAGCATGCAGCAGGAGTGCAGGGTGTGCAGCGGGAGAGGGGAGCACGCAGGCAAGCGCGCAGCAGGAGCGCGTGGCAGGAGAGGCGAGCGCGTGGCAGCCCTGCTGTGGCACCACCTGGCACTCGTGGGCCCTGGCTGCTCCTTCCTCTCCCGGCTGCAGCGGGAGCCAGAGTGGCCCCGGCTCCGGCTGCACTGCATGCCCTGGCCCTTGGCTCCCCGAGTCCCGCAGAGCCTGGGGAAGGGGGGCCAGCACGGAGCAGATGGTGTGACAGACTTTTGGAGAAAGGAAAGCTGCTTTTCCAGCAGAGGTAACACAGTGGTCCCAGGTAGCCCCTGATTTCTGGGCAGTGATTTGGACCCTGCAGGAGCAGAGCTGTGGGTCGCAGGGGTGGACGAGCCTGTCCCGTCTGCACAGCAGGACAGACTGACGCCGTCCTCTGCAGCGACGCAGAGTTTCCGCGGGGCTCCCGGAGGGACGTTCGTTCTCTTCCAGCCCCCTCTGAACTGGCACCACTTCTTTCAAATGGAAACATATGAGTAACCAAAAGCTTTTTCTAAAATTCTTTACAATTTGTTTAATGTTTTTTAAAACACATGTGCAAGCCATTTGAAAGAGCAGTGTGAATCTATTAGGCAGCGGCAGATGCAAGTTTTGTGTCCCTTATTAGAAGGGATTGGATTCTGAGGTTTAGTGATGTGCAAAGGATTGGACTTTAGAGAGATTAAAATTATTTTCAGCGTTAAGCACAATATTTCTAAGCTAATGCACTCAGTCTTGAATATAGATTCGCAGACCAAAAAGATTATAAAACATTAAACCTATGTAAATTCAGCTGTAAATTTATGTTTGAACAAATTCAACAAGAGATTTGACTTGGGGGCTTACAGCAAATAGGTTCTGTTTTTAATGCATATTGCAGCCTTCAGCTGCAATGCTGTTCTCCCCTTGAAAGTCCCACGCCTGCCGAATTACTGGCAGGTCACAGTTGACAGCTCAAGCAATTATACCAGAATGTGTTAATAATGAAATGGAAAATGTCTCCGTGTTTGTCTTTTCTGAAGACAAAAGCAGATGTTTGCTGCACACCGAAGAGCGGCGGAGATGGTGATGCTGTCGCAGCACCCGGCCGTTGCCTCTCCCGGACAGCGATCGCGGGCACGTCGACGTCCTCCTCTGCCGCTCCCCGAGCCCTGGGAGCTGCTGTGAACTTTTTCTCTTGGTGGGAACGTGGAAATGCAGTTAACAAAGACTCCTTTTGAGTGGAATTGCAGGAAACCTGCAACATAGTGAGCAAGCTGCCTACACAGAGATAAATGACAGCTGTGACTGAAGGAATAAACAAGATAATCTGGATTTAAATAAACCACAAGGGGATTTTGGCAACATGCAAATTCGCAAATTTATAAAATGTATCCTTTGAAAATAAAGAGCTTGTCTGAAGCCCGCAGTTAAGAGCAATTACTGCAGCACATTTTTGCAGCGAGGGCTCAGAGCTGGCCTTCGCCCCGAGCCGGGGGGGGCGGGCAGACGGGTGCCCGCAGCGCGGAGACCTGGCCCGTGGCGGCGGCTGGGGGGCCGGGCCGGGCCGGGCCGGGAGGGACGCGGAGCGGCCGGGGGTCCCCAGCGGCCGTGCCGCAGCCCCGCAACGAGCCTGGAGGGGAGAAGCACCGACCGCCCCGCCGCGCACCCCAATAGTACCTATTTCATCGTCTGCTGGGGTAGCAGGTAGCTGCTGGCCCCAAGCCCAGGAAAGGTGATAAACGTTTCATTTTGACATTGCACAACACGGCGATGCCGGGGCCAGCGGGCGGGCGATGCCCCGTCGAGCGGAGGCTTTCTGCCGTTATTGCCGTTACCCCGTTGTCGTATCGGTGGAGGCAGATGAGGAGGAGGAGGGGGCAGAGAGCAGTGGCAGAGCCGCAAGGAGACGTGTCCCCATCCAGCGCAGGGACACCTCTCACCGCACGCAGCCCTTCCCTGTGTCCTCCCTGCAACCGAACCGCAGGAGCCGAGTCTGCTCCTCTTCCTCTTCTCCTCCATCACCAGTTCCCCGTCTTTCCTCGGCGCTGGCCTCTCTATGCATTTGTCTTTATTGTGCATGGAATTAAACACAGGCCTTAAATGTGGCAACACTTGCAGATTATTAGCTCTGCAATTTCTTGGCTCCTGTTTATTGCGATAACATCGTCTGAAGGGGCTGTTTTAATTAATAGTTTGTTCGTTGTTCTTTCATAGCCCCCTGGCGTGTTTGTTTTATGCTTGAACATCAGCCACCGTAACTTGCTCCAGCATATTGTCTGAAGCATCCCCACCACGGAGAAAAGGTTTAGAGGCGTTTTATTTCTGCAAGTTTATTGAAACCATAATTTAAAATAAAAGCTAAGTAAGTTTAATATTAAAGGGAAGACAATCGTCTTGCCCTGACCGTAGAGCAGAGGGGAGCAAAATACTTGTTTGCAGAAGTGTCCACGAAGGGGCTTTTGCCACAGCGGCTTGGCGCCTGGAAGGAGGGGGACGTCCCCGCGGCCGAGCGACCGCCGGCCCCTGCCAGCGGGCAGGGCGGCTGCAGGGCAGCAGCAGTGCTTCCCCTCAGTTCGGGTTAATTTTCATCTCTTTTGAAGCTCTGTCATCTAAAAAGCCCCAGATCAGCCTCGATCTGTAATACACGGGGAACAAGGGCTGCTGCAAGCTCTGGCTCCCGGCGCCTCGTCCCGCAGCCTGCCCGGCACAGCTGCCCGGCGCGGGGTGCAGCAGGGCTGCAGGGCAGGACGAGGCAGGAGCGCGACGGCCGTGCTGCCGGCAGCACCTCCAGCCGGGGCCGGGGCCGGGGGCCTGGCCAGCCCTCGTCCGCTCCGAGCCGCTGGTGTTGCACCAATGCAACTGGCACAGCTTTGCACCCGCGCGAGCATCCCCTCTCGTGTATGAGGACTGGGACCGATGCAGGACTAGACACGAGGCTGCGGGAAAGCACTGTCGCTGCAGACATCAGCCGACAGCCCTGCTGCGGGACTCGTGTCCGACAGACCCTGGCAGAGCTGGGTTAGCCCGGCATTGCTCGCTTGGTCTCATCCATCACACGGGATAAGCCGGATCCCACACTCCTTGGTGCGTCTCGGCCTCGGAGCAACCTCGGATTAGAGACTGCAGCGTTGCTCCCCAAGCCGCATTTTGTAAGAGAGGGGTCGCGTCAGACACGAGCGGGGAGGAGCACGGCCAGGAATATCCCTGCTGTCGCGGGCTGCTTTTCCCCAGGTGTTGTTCAGAGCAGCAGAAGTCAGTAACGGGGGAAGACACTTGAGTCCCCGCAGCTGAGCACAGTTAGAGCATAACCCTCATCTGCAGGGAGAGCCTGATAACGGGAAATGGGAAAAGACCTCATTTCCATGCAGAAATTCTAGCGTTTTACATCCAAGTTTGTTAAGCAGTTAAAATAAAAATTCAAATGGGAAATTTTACATGGCCACACTTGTTTTTTCTGGTCCACACAGAAAGGGCCAGTTGCTCCAGCTCCAGCTCCGTGCACCCAAGCCAGCTCCCACTCCCGCACGTTCAGCGAGGGGCTCCGGCGTGAAGCAGCCTCTCTGCGCGGCGGTCCCTAACCCCGGGCGCCCTGACGGCAGCCTTGGGGCCTTCCTGCGGTGTGGAGAGCCCCAGAGGATGCTGCCTTCCTGCAGCACTGTTCGATCTGGCTGTCGGATCCCCCCACGGGAATGCCAGCCTCTGATTCTGCAGTCTCCTGGGGTTTGCATCCCTCTTAATTCGTTGAGGCGTTTCTGTAAAGGAAACCTACCTCAATGCGCAGCTTTCCTAGCAATCCTTGTTCGTAGCGTGTCCCTGCTGCTCAAACGCACGGCATGAGGAACGACCAGGCACGGAAAGGCGCCGGGCAGAGTGGGCAGACGCGGGATGTTGTGGAGCGTCCCATGGACTCGCGCTCCGCAGCCGGGGCCCGGGGAGCAGCTGCTGGGCACCAGCACCACGGGAAGGAGCTGCCGGTGGAGGGATGGCGGGAGCGACGCGGCCCCCCGTCCCCCATCCGGCTGCACCGGCGGGAGGGGAGCAGATGGGGAGGGGTGTCATCGCCGGGGAGAAGCGGCCCGGGATGCCCTGTGCCAGCGCGGGAGCTGCCGGGCCGCGCTGCAGCCTTGCAGGGGGCTTGGCGGGCAGCACCGCGACGTCCGCGCAGGTCTCCCTGCGGCGTTCCCCGGCACGGGCTGCGCGGCGGCCAGGGAGGTGGGACGTGTCCAGGCCCGGGCTGCTGCCGGCTCCCGGCGGGGCGCGGCGGTGCCGAGCTCGGAGCCCTGCCAGCAGCAGCCCGGACGCTGCAGCTTCTTCAGCCGCTCCGGCGCCCGGCCGTCACGGGGCGTAAAAGAGGCCGTAATGCGCTGACGGAGGACGTCGTCGTATACCTGCCGGCTTGCTGTGATTATCTTTAACTGGGGGCAGCTGGGAAAGGCATTTACCTCTCCGTTTTCTTAGATATAAATGCTATCTTGGCTGCAGTTTCATTTTACAATATGGTAATATGCTATCCAGGAAAGTCTTGCTACATGCTAATTTATCCAGTAGGCAAATTCCTTTTGGCTAATAAAAGTGCTTGCGCAGGAAGCTCAAAACCCAGCAGCAATTAATTATTGACAGAGCATGTGAATTAGAGATAAAAGAAAAGTCATTCTTTCTCACACACAAGATAGTAAATAAATTTAATTATTGTACTAGAAGCAGGGGATCTTATTCTGTATTAAGTTTTATTAGCTGAGACGTTTAAAAGCATGTCATCATAACAAAAAGGTCTTGTGTAATCCTAACTGCACCACTCTGGTACAAGGCTCTGAAGTGAATAGACTTAATTGAGCAAATGGAAGCAGATGGCTTGCTGAACAGACAGGTATTGTACAGGTTTATTGTCAATTAACTTGTGTCTACATATGCCTATGGCGAATTGACTGTATAATGTGCTACCAAGGCTGATTTAACACGTCAGGTACCCGCCGCGCCCGGGCCCGAGGACCGGCCCGGGGGGGTTGGCCGGGGCGTGCGCCCCTGCGTGCCTCCGCCTCAACGCCCTGCCAAAACCCGGCGTCTCCGCGGCCGTGGGGCCGGGGCGGCCGGCGCGTCCGCCCGCGCCTTCCCCGCCGGCGCTAACCTGTCCCCCCCCTCTCCCCCGCGCAGGAGCGTGATGCCCAAGACCCTGGAGGGGCAGATCACCATGGAGAAGACCCCCAGCTACTTCGTGACCAACGAGGCGCCCAAGCGCATCCACTCCATGGCGCGGGACACCAAGCTGATCGTGGTGGTGAGGGACCCGGTCACCCGGGCCATCTCGGACTACACGCAGACGCTCTCCAAGAAGCCGGAGATCCCCACCTTCGAGGTGCTCGCCTTCAAGAACCGGACCCTGGGGCTGATCGACGCCTCCTGGAGCGCCATCCGCATCGGCATCTACGCCCTGCACCTGGAGAACTGGCTCCAGTACTTCCCCCTCTCCCAGATCCACTTCGTCAGCGGCGAGAGGCTCATCACGGACCCGGCCGGGGAAATGGCCAAGGTCCAGGACTTCTTAGGCCTCAAGAGGATTGTGACAGAGAAACATTTTTATTTTAATAAAACCAAGGGGTTCCCCTGTCTAAAGAAGCCGGAGGACAGCAGTGCTCCCCGGTGCTTGGGCAAGTCCAAGGGTCGAACTCACCCCAAAATAGACCCCGATGTCATCCACAGACTGCGGAAGTTTTACAAACCTTTCAATGTTATGTTTTACCAAATGACAGGGCAAGATTTTGAGTGGGAGCAGGAAGAAAGCGATAAGTAGAACCAAGAAATGAGGAAAAAAGCTCTTTTCTTTTGAGACGCGGATCATCGTTAGAGACACGAAACTCGCAGGGGGCTGCAGTCTCGGTCTGCTGAGAACGAGACTCACGCGCTGTCAAGGCTGAAATCAAGCTGAACGGCATTTCCAGCTCTGCAACCTTAGAGCTACGTCACCTCTGGGGCGCTCCGGGCCTGGGCTCTCCCCTCCCGCTGCGGGAAGGATCAGGGAGCGGGTGGGAGGAGGAGAGGCCGGAGGCGGCCGAGCCGCGGGCGAGGGGATGCTCCGGAGGGGGCCGAGCCGCGGGCGAGGGGATGCTCCGCGCTGACCCTTGGTGGCCGGCGCGTCCCGCGTAGCCGGCCCGGCGGGACCAGCACGTCCTGCCGCCGCCGGCTGAGCATGACGGTGGCTCGCAAAATCCCGCGGCAACGAGACAAACTAACAGATTTGGTTTCTCCTGCCCTGGCTTTTAGTTTTGCCTGAACAGCAGCGCCAGAGCTGGTAAATTCACATGCACACACTCGTGTCCGTGAGTGGAAGGAATAAAGCCAGTTATGCTGCAAAGGAACCATGTACAGAAACTTCATTTGCACCAGACGTTCCAGTTACCTGTTGCACTAAAACTAGTATTTACCAAGTGCCACAAAAACCCCTTGGCCCCAATTCTCCTCTCACTGCTGGGTGTAATTCCACTGGCGGAAGAGAATTGTTTCTGATTCACTTGGGTGATCAGTAAGATCAGAATCGGGGCCTTCCCTGAACACACCCAGGCTCCTCTAGAAAATCGTGTCCTAAAACCACCCTCAGGCGCTGGCCCTGTTCGATCCGGTGGATGCCACCCGGCAAGGCTGCCGGAGACGCGGCGCAGCAGCGCGTGCCCATGCACCGTGTCCCACCGGGGCCGCTCGCTCCCACCCACCCGGGACGGAGTCTGTGACCTGGAAACAGGCGTGTCCCCGGGAACAGCGGTGTTCCTGCAGGTCCGAGGTGTCGGGGCGGTGGGGAGGTAAAAAATCATGGTACGTCTAGGTAGGCGTGTGCTGCCTGGGCACCGGCCGGGCCGCGGGGTCCTGGGACCGCAGCTCACTTGCACCTTGGACGCCGGAGCGCTGCTGCTTACTGCTGACAGCGAGGTCTGCAGAAGCACGAAGCAGCCTTAGCCTTCACTGCAGAATCAGTAACAAAAAAGCAATTAATTCCCAGCATGAGCACTGGTCTGCACAAAATGTGTGCTTTCTAGTGGAAATGACCAAGTTGTACATCCAACCAAATTTGCAAGTCCTGGTAGAAACTGTAAAAATAAACCCATATCACACCTGGATCCTCCAGCGGCGCGACGTGAGCTGCATGCTGGGGTCGGTGGAGGGCGAGGCGGCAGCGCTGGGATGCAGCGGCGCTGTTTTCCACGTCTGCGGTGACAAAGGGAAACGGCAGGGCTGCCATGGCGGGAGCGCCGCCTTCCTCCGGGCGGTTCCCCACGCCCATGGAGCGTGGCTTGCCTCCTTCCCAGGGGCGGCGGGGAGCCGCCTGCGGCCTGGAGCGCCGCGCTGTGCTGGTCCACCCGCCCCTTGGAGATGTCGGGTTCCTGGCGGTCCGGCAGCAGCAGGATGCAGCTTACGCTTTCTTTAGGGAGCCCAACACTCAGTTTTGATTAAGGTAGCAAGAAATCCTTATTAATCCAACTAACCAAATGAAATCATTGCTATGCTAGGGAACAAGCTGCACCTGCTTTGGGTTTCACGGCCTGTCGTGTGGTTCGTTACACCATAAAGTGGTGCTGGTGCCTTGGGCTGGGTAAAAACTAGAGCTAAATTCATTTGGAAAATTTACACTGTGGGCCGTGCTGGAGGGGCGTCACGAAAGTCCCTGCTAAAGCACCGTCAGCTCCTATTAGCCTGATCAGAATAAGGAGCAGCTCCTGATGTAAAACGGTTTTCACAGATCCTCAAGTCCAAAAATTATTACATGAAAATTGGAACTATGTGACAGGAACAGCTTTAAATTGTTTCACATGTTGTTAAAATGTCATTTCATCTCCTAAGTGAAAACTGTTGTTATACAACTTGTGCAAGAGGATTAATGCACTCAGTGGGGACGAGGGCGTTCCTCCCAGGCCCTGCGGCGGGTCCCGGCCCGCGGGGGGGCAGGACGGTTTCCCCGCTCGCAGGCTGGTGCAGCCCCGAGGCGGTGATGGGCTCGGAGCCGCGGGAGCCATGCACAGCCCAGGGGCGCCAGGGACTGGCGGATCCGCCGGAGACGCGGTCCCAGCTCGTGACCGTGGATGTCAGCAGCAATCAGCACGCTGCCAGGCGGCTCCTCCGCGGCCGAAGCTTGGACGCTCTCAACCCCTGTCCGCAGCCTACCCAGGAGCAGTTTTTCTCCAGGCAAGGTCTTTGAGCTTGGAAGAGCCCCTGGAAACCCGTCCCAGGGCAGTGGGGCTGTCCAGCCCCAGCCTGAGCCTTGCATCGGTCCCGGCTGCCGCCAGCACCCGAGCAGCCGCAGGAGCCGTTTGCGCGGCGGGCCGGCACGGGGGCACGGCAGCCGCCCCGTCCTCCCCGCTGTTCTGGCTTCGCTTTCTTTTCGCCATGTCTCCAGAGGGTTATTCTTCATACGGGTTGCAATGCGGGCGAGGAGGCCCCGCTCCGTGGCACGCGCACGGCGCCCCGCGGCCGCCCGCCGGCCAGGCAGGATGGGGGGGCGGAGGCTCTGCCGCGGGGCGCCGCGGGATGGGGCGCGTCGGCACGATGGGGTTTAGTCTATTTATTTTGTGAAATGGCAACTTTAACTCCGTCCTGCGCCCCGCAGCGTGCCTGGCTGCGTGTCGGCATCGCTAATGCAGGGGTTGGCAGAGGAATTATTTTCTCTCTGGCCGGAGAGTGGCCTGCCGACAGAGAGGGAGTCAGGATAATAATACCTTTTTTTTTTTAAACTATTCAAATGTCAGCATTACAATACACAGGAAATTGAATTTTGTATTTGATTTCAATTAGCAAAGCATAAATTATATTTAATTTTATACACAGACTGGGTGATTCATTGTTCTGGAAAAGCTGGTGCTTCATGTTTCAGAGACTGAAAACAGAGCGCGGGTCCTTTCTGAAGCCGAGCGGCCGCCCCGTCGCCTGCTCCCGGCCCCTCTGCCCGCGCCGCTCTGTACCGCGCCGCGGTGAGAGCCTCGGGCTGGGCGCCGCACCAGGCACCGAGCAACAAAACCTTGCAGCAGCCGCAGCGCTCCGCGCCGTTTCTGCCCGGCGGGGCCGTGCGGGGCTGCGGGGGGTCCCCAGCCCCGGGGAGGGGGCAGCGACGCTTGCCCGGCCGCAGCGGCGGGGCAGTTCCCCTCCCAGGGCTGCCGGGGCGCAGTGGCCACCGGACCACGGCAGCCGCCGGCTCATCCCGCCCGGCCCGTGCAGCAGCTCCCTCCTGCCCGGTGCTGCACCAGGGCCGGCTCGGAGCGGCGCTCGGGCAGGACGATGGGGAGGAACCTGCGCACGTGGCGAGCCTTCGGCCTCCGCGCCCGGGAGGGCAGCGGGGATGGGGACGGGGATGAAGATGGGGACGGGGATAGAGATGGGGACGGGGACGGGGATGGGGACAGGAATGGGGACAGGGATGGGGTGGGGATGTGACCAGGGATGATTCCCCTCACAGCTCGGGGCAGAGCTTCACGGCCACAGTGAGCAAATCCTGAACCATGCTGGGAAAGCACCACTCACTGCTGATTAAAGATAAATCATTGCATAATAAAAGGAGAGAGAGGGCTGGCTGCCAGCGAAAGAAATTAGGGGGAAAATGTTTTTATTTTATTTTGTGCACACAATTCCCTGCCAGTTTGAAAAAAAGCTATTTCATAGCACAGCCTTATTGTGTCATCTGATAAAACCACTGAAAAACTTTTATCAACAAAATTAGGAAGTAGTGAACTATAAAATTGCTAATTATTTTCTAGTAAATTTACTTTTAAATAACTTTAGACACCAATTACAGGCACCATTAAGCACCGTTAACACTGGGTATATTTACCAAACAAGGATGGAATACTTATTATTCAAATCAAGATCATTTTGGTGTAGATTTTGCTGTTTGGAAAGCAGTCCCCTCTGACCAGATGTTTAAAAAGTCATTGGAAGATCAATTACGTCTCAAATTCAGTCAGATTTCTAATGTTTGAATTATACGATTGCACTGCAATGCAACCCAGCCCTTGAAACGAGTATCTGCCTGTTTGGGTCCGGAGGAGCTGGCCGCGCGGCTCCGGGCGCTCCCAGCACGGCCTGGGGCGGGAAGAGCTCCTCTCGCGGGCCCGGAGCGTGCAGGCGCTGGCGGCACCGCGGGACTGCCCTCGTGGCACACGGGCCCCTGGCCCGGCGCAGCCCTGGCCCTGGCACAGGCCTTGCCCTGGTGCAGCACTTGCCCTGGTGCAGCACTTGCTCTGGAACAGCCCTTGCTCCAGCGCAGCCCTGGCCCCAGTGCAGCCCTTGCCCTGGCACAGCCCTTGGCCTGGTGCAGCCCTTGCCCTGGCGCAGCCCTGGCCCTGGCACAGCCCTGGCCCCGGTGCATCCTCGTCCGTGGTGTCAGCTGCTGCTGGCAGACCCGCAGCCAGCGGCCCGCCAGCTCCCGCCACCCCGGGGTGCCGCGAGGTGCCTCCAGACCGCTGCCGCCCGCCAGCGTCCCAGCGCCCCGGCGGGTCCGGCGCCGGACCCAGGGCCTGCTCCCCTTGACAGGGGCACGCTTTTAATTGGATGTTGCCAGGCGGCTGTCAGAAAGCTGGATGTAGAGTTGTTACCTGCTCCCACTTTCCTGCTGTTATCTTTGACATCCTCATTATTTATTAACTGCCCTGAATCCAACAGGCTGCCACTGATGCCGAGATGCTATTATTATGCAGGGTCGATATCCCGCCTGCCTTCCAAGGTCACATCCTCCAGGATGTCTTGCAAACCAGATTGACGAGGTACCAGCAAAGATGCAACATGTTCTGTATACGCTGATGCCAGGTTTCAAACAGAGCCCTTTGGCGAAGGATAACACACCAGATTATGGGAGCCGTAGCTTGCTGCTCTTCCCTATCCTGTGCGCAACACTGAGGTTTCTGCACCCCGATCGGCAACCACGGGAAATCAGAGCATCGGGTGAGCGCTCCAGCCGCTAGCTTTGAAGTAACGGTAGAAAGAGTTTTTCCCTGAACCAGAGCCTCGGGAGGAGGCAGCACAGGGATTATTTGGATGGTCAGGTTGCAAAACCACACTGGCCTGTTATCATTTTGTCAGCATGAATAAAGTCCTTTTTCCAGCATGAATGCATTACTATGCTCAGTGCCAACAGGGCGCAGCTTCCAAAAGCATCAAAACAAACCGATGCTCTCGCTCTTCCCTAGCTTTCATGATGCTTTCTGCTTTTTGGGTTCTTTTTTCCTTTTTCCCAAACTCAGAAACTATCCCCCTATGAGTCAATCACTAGGAAAGGAAAAAAAAAAAATCTGATTGATTAGAAAAGTCTTGCCGCCTTTTAAGAAACTCTTGTCTTCAGGTAAAAGACCTGAATTCAGAAGAAATAATTTGAGGAGCACTTCATTACTGCTTTACAATACCAACAGAGATATTTTGGAAATCTTCAGGAGCAGCACAAAGCCTCGTGGCCCAACAGATATGAGCACTTGCCCACATGCCTCTCCTGTGGGGACAGAGGCTGCCGGATCAGCAGGTTTTTGCAGAGCAGGATTTATGTACAAATAGGGATTTCTGCTATAAACCAGCGATTCACCGGCATGGGGGAGGAGGAAGATGCAGGTGGGCTCTTCTGCCTCAGGATCCCAGCACTTGCAGCACGACACAGCTATAGGCAAATGTGGTCGTGGGATAAGCCTGGGACAAGGTTTCCATCACAGACAGGAGGGATTTGCTGACTGTTTTCTGGCCCTGGTGAAACCATGGCTCGAACGCTTGGTCATCACGCAAAGGCGGGTCAGTTCAAAGAGGAGCAGCTGCAAGCAGGGATGCTCGCGGCATCCGAGGGAACAGGCAGCCGCTGCGCAGGGAGCCCCGGCCAGGCGCCGAGAGCCGCAGGTCGAGGGGCAGCAGGTCCCGCCAAGGCCCCGGGGCCTCACATGCTTCAGTGCAAGGAGAGGAAAAGGCCCGGGGCGAGGGGGGGAGCGGAGCGCGCAGGGGGGAGGCAGCCCAGCCCCGGCCCGGGATGCACCGGTCCCCAGCGGCCTCGGCCGGGGTCCCGGCGCGGCGGGACGGAGGGACCCGGGCAGCCGCCTTGGCCCTCCTGCGGGGAGGGGAGCGGATGGGAGCCCGGGACGGAGGCACCAGAGCTGTTTCCGCAACACGTTTTGGGACTGAAGTCATTATGTGCAGAGAGACGTGCGGGTAGCTGAAGGACAGAATTAATATAGTAAGTAATCCTCTTCCTTTAGCAATATCTTTCTGCACGAAATAATGATTTAATGTCTAACTTTTCCCAGCACACGCATTTCCTCATAACAAACACTTGTATGCTATGCAGCTATTTATGTTTCAAGGCGAAAGGCATGGAGCGTAACGGGCTCTACTCCGACTAGCCGTCCGTGCAGAGATTTCCACATCCCATGGGAAACAAGCAAAAATTTTTATTTGGAGACAATTTCTTTCTATTTAATCCATCCTTTATCGTTCTCCCTTGTTCTCTATGGCGAGGGACATCTGCACGACTGCAGGTCTTTGCTGTCTCCCCGGCACACGGGGCTCTCCAGGACATCGGTGTCGGCTCTTGCCACTCCTGCACGTCTTACCGCGACGGAATTGCAGTACGGCGGGTTTTCCTGACGCTCTCAGAGCAGGCGTGGTATTGAACTCCCAGGAAACAAATACAGAAGCTTATATCTTGAGGTAGCGTATCTATCTGAGCTTTACAGCTGACGAGGAGGGTAATCAGTCCTATAAAACGCAGCAGCACTGGGTATTAGGAGATGCGTTTGAGAAGAAGGCCCGGACGCAGGGCAGTCACCGGGGGCCGCGCTCCGCTCGCGCCCAGCGCCGCGGGTGGCTGATCGCAGGCGAGCTCCCGCAGCCGCTGCCCGCGGCCTCCCACGCCGGGCTCTGCTCGCCGCGGTCATCCCCGCAGCCCCGCGCCACCCCGGCCCCCGCGCTCGGTCCCCAGCGTCAGCCCTGGGCCTCTCTTTGGGCGGAAGGAGCGAAGGACGTCAGCGACGCCGGGGCGTCACCTGCCTGGCGTGGTCCCGGGTGGCAGCGCTCCGTTCGGCCGCTCGCCCGTCCCCCCGCAAGGTTGGTACCCCGAACCGCGGGGACGGAGGTCCGTCCCGTGCGGAGACCTGCCCGCGTGTCTCACTGCGCGAAGGCAGAGTCCCACAAACGCCAACACCACGCGGAAGAAACGCGCTCTCCTCCGGTGGTGACACGCTGCCTAGAGCACTGATCCCGATAATAAGAGAGATGTCTGTGTAACGAGAGCAAACGACACATCTGGCAATTTTCCACCCAGCTGACAGAGAAGAACAGTTATAAACGTGCCCCCGTTAATCGCGCGAGCATCCTTCAAAGCCCGCCGTGGGCGTCTGGGCTCCCCATGCAGCGAGCGCGCCGGTGCTCTGGCTGGGAGCCCGGCGGCAGGCGCAGCAGAGCGATCCGGCTCCCCGCCGGAGGCACGGCCGTGGTGGAGGGAGACATTCCCACTGGGAAACAGGGGCCTCCGAAGCCGTGACGCGCAGGGCAGCCCCTCCGGGGCGGCCTCGTCGGCCTGTCCGTGCGCTGGTGGAGCCGCGTCGCCCCGGCGGTCTGCAAGCCCCAAGCCCGGCCCTCGGCGGGGCGCAGCGCTGGCCGCGTCCTTCCCTGTGCGGCGGCATCTCCTGCACCTGCCTCGGCCACGTCCCACCCCGCGGCTCCCAGGGACCCTGCGCAGCGCCGCGGTCTCACGGCAGCAGATGAACTTTTCCCCACACGCCGCAAGCAGCCAAAGTTAAATCTCGTTTAATGAGAAAAAGCTAATGGATGATTTTTGCTTTTATCTTAGAAATCTATCTGGAGAATAAGGTGCAGTTAATGAAAGGAAGGAGGAATGTGCAGGTCACTGAGGGCGACCGCACTTCCCTCTTAGATTTCGCATGAGCACAGTAAGTGACCGAGAGCAAGTCTTTGGACAAATTTAGCCTTTCTCACGGAATCTTTCCGTTCACGTGACGATTTCCTGGACATTGGACCCTCCAATTAATATTTTTAAGTTTTTAACGCGCTCTGTGAGCATTCTAAGCCTGACCTGCAGCTTTTGTCAGGACTGGCCAAAGCCGAGCAGTTTCCTTCCTTACGGGCTCTCCCGCACCGAAACACGGTGCAGGCGGCTTTGGGGCCGCTCGCGGCGGGAGAGCGCAAAGCCGGCGCGCCTGGGGACCGAGCAGCCGAAGTTCACAGCTCCTCGTGTCACCTGGCTCCAAGGCGGCAACGTCTTCTGCAGGGGGGCCGGGAGGTGCCGGCGCTCTGCAGGACGCCGGGTCAGGCCGGGCCTCCACGCACCCCACACCGCCCCGCGCCGGCTCCGCCCGTGCCGCCGCGCGTGGGAGATCCCCCCGGTCTGGGTTCCGCACTGTCGCAGAGGATGGAGACGTGCTCTGTAGCCTCAGCGGTCCCGGCTTACCTGGGAAGAAGTGCCTTAGCAGGGTTAATTCCTACTAATTTCATCTAATTTCTCAGCAATTTGATAGTCTGCTCCACGCTGCCCTGCAACGTCAAGGGCTGGCCTGCACCTGCGGGCGATGTGCACCAGTGGATTAATGAGGCTACCAGGCTTCGTGGAGGAAGATGAGCCACTCTCAGCCGATGATCTCCTTGAAGGAGATCAAGCAATTTATGGTGCTTTGCCCAAGCACCGATGACTTTGGCTGCCCTTTGTGGGTTGACCTGTTTGTCTAGAAAAGGCTTCTGCTCACAAGTTTGCTTTGTCTCAAAAGACCGCCGCATCTCCTGAGCCAACGGCAGTAATTTCTTAATCCTCAACACTGGCATCACGACATCCTCCCCTTAGCAGGATACCATCCTGAATAGACAGCTCATTAGTGGCTATGCAGAAAGGCTCTCTTTATCTGGGCTGCAGCCTGGCCACTTTCCAGTTCACACAATCTGGCAGAGTTCACAGGAGAGAAGGTCCTGCTGAGAAGGACTTTGCACTTTCCTGATAGCTAAAGCTTCTGAGCCGAGGTGCAGATACAACAGCAAATTCTTTCCTCATCCGTTCGGTCAGGGGCCATCTCTACAGGGTAAGATAGAGAAATAGCGTAACTAACGTTTTTCTGCTAGCAGGGTTTAATAATAAAATCATAAGCCTGGTGTCTTCATCCCAGGTACTGCAATTGGTGTGGCAAAGTAGATTGGCCAGATTTACAATGTGAAAATTACTCACAGAAAGGGGGAAAAAAAGGTTCCCAGAGACATGCACTAGATCGCTTGCATGCTTTGTGCATGTATGTCCACATGCAGGAAAAGAAGAGCTACACAGCAATATGAGCTAAAGTCATGGTCCTGGTGCACACAGGCCTGACATCCCAGAGCGTGCTAGAAGCTCTTTATTATACAACCTAGAAGACCACACAGCCCCAGAAACGCATACAGACTTGGCTGTTGACACAAGCGCTGCAGCAGAAGAGATTGTGTCCTATTTCTCCAGGGACATGGAGTAAACAAGCCGAACTGCACCTTCTTGAAGGATCTTATAGGTAGAGGCGGAGCTTTTTCCGCTGAAGTGCATAAATTGCAAGAACACAGGCATTTTATCGAGTTCCCATGCCCTTGGTGTCCTGCGCAGCCAGTCTGGGAACCCCAGCTGCCCGTCTGCTTTCTGCGCTGAGTTTCGCCATTGACTTCATTCCAACCACGTGGCGTTCCCATTTTTCGGTGAGGAGGCTTTTTGCATTTGAATATATGCACACAGAGCCAAGCCAAACGAGGGCCCCTCGTCGTGTGCTCACAGTGGCCTGGCAGTCTCCGCCGGAGCGTGGGGCTGGTGAGGATTTAGGCGAGGTGCTCGTGCAGAGGGTGTTTGGGAACCCGGCACGCTGCTGCCTTTCCTCCAGTGGCTCCTTTCTTCCCTCAGCCCCTTCAGCGCCTGGCCGGAGGATCTGGCAGCTGCCCAAGCCTTTCTGCTGAGGCCTTTTGCTTCCCGCTTTTGAGGCATCCGCTCCCCCAGCCGTGCAGGTGATAGCAAACGCTCCCGCAGCCGGGCTTTGCTCCCCGTGCTCTGGCCAGGGCTGCGGACGAGCTTTTAGAGGTTCCTGGAGCACAGATCCGTCCTGCCGTAAGCAAGCGAGCCGGTGGCGCGGCGCCTGCGTCTGCTGCAGCAGGATGCACGGAGCCGGCGGGGGTGGCACTGCCCGCGCGGCCGCGGTGCTGGGTGCTGCCCGCCGGGCCGTCGCACCACGGCTGCCTCCCGCTTGCAGCTAAATCACTACCGCCGCGTCTCAGCATCCCCCGCGACATCGCTGCCAGAGACCTGCCGGTGCCACCGAGGCCTCCTGCCCCCCTGCAGGGCTGCCACGCGGAGCGAGCCCACGCGGTGCTGGCAGCTGCTGTGGTGTCAGCGAGAGGAAGGGCTCGCGTGCTTGTAAAGTGTTTAACAAGTTTGTGCAACTTTGTGTTAAGCAGCAAGGAAATGTTTTCCACGGGAAGCTAATCCCAGCACACCCTCCTTGTGTAGGTTTTATGTTATGGAACAGTGAGTCTGTTGAATTAATTAGCATATAGTACTTCACTTACTCAGCTCATCTGCATATTTTGCTCCTAGGATGAGGGAAATCTCCTCCAGGTGCTGGTCGGATGCTCACTGCAGTTGCAGCTCCAGCCCCGGAGCAGGTGGATGCACACACGTCGCAGGAGCACACGTACACATTGCAGGAATGGACGTCACAGGTGCACACATGTTGCTAGTGCTCACACATGTTACGGGAATGCACACACACATTGCAGGAGCGCGCACACGCGCGCGCGCACACACACACACACACACTTTGCAGGAGTGCGCGCGCACACACAACTTTGCAGGAGCGCACACACATTTCAGGTGCACACACGTGGCAGGAGCGCACACACACACGCGCGCACACACACACACACACGCGCGCACACACACACACACACACGCATATATTGCAGGTGCGTACATGTGGCAGGAGCGCGCGCGCACGCACACATTGCAGGAGCGCACACACTTTGCAGGAGCGCCGCGGCTGCTCCGCACCCCATGCCCAGTCCCGCAGCGCCGGGGGCTGCCTGCCTCCTGGGGACACCCCGCTCCTCCCGGGACTGCGGGGCCCTGCTGCCCCTGCTCCCGTGCTGAACCACAGGGAGCGACACCGGCCGGGCAGCCGCTCCTGGCCTGGCTGCTGGAGCGCTGCCTGGAGAGGCTCCCGGCTGCGGGCCCGTCCCTCCGCTCCCCATCCCGTGCCCCGCGCGGAGCCGCCCCGCAGGCCGCCCCTGCCCTGCCCTGCCCTGCCCTGCCCACCGCCCCGCGGGCTGCCTGGGGGAGCGCGGAGCTGCCCGCTCCATCCTGGGGTTTGCTCCGAGGAACACGCGCTTCTGGGCTCCTGGCATTTTTTCATCTTGGCGCAAAATTCTTCCCGAGATGATTGTTTGAAAGATGAGTCACCAAATACAATAGCAAAGACACATCCTTGACTTACTGGCAGAGCGGGGGGATGTGACCAGCATTAAGTCTCCGTGCAATGTCTCCATCACAGTGTCTGGCGTTTATTCTAAGCAGCTCTCAATCTTGAGCAGAATTGTTCCTTCGCGTCAGAAATCTAGCTCCTTTTCCGTAGGAAATGGTCCTCAATAGAAGCAAAGACAGACTGTGTGTGCACGGATGTAAAAATCATTACATTGTAGCTGTCAGCTGCGCACAGCCACTGTCTTTTAAGAGTGCACAAACACATGCACACAAGGAAACGCAGGTTAGCGTCTGCGTGGGGACTACGCTCCAAAACGGGGCATAAATTCCAGCTCTTTTCTGGGAGCAGCTGGGTTAGTTGCTATATCTGCCCGAATTCCCCCCCCCACCCACCCTGTCCGCTGTCTCCCCGCGGCGCTTCCCGGGGGTCGGGGCGCAGCAGGACACGTTGCGGAGAGCAAGTGCCCGGAGCGAGGGCCTCGCTGCTGCCCTGGCGCCTGGGCACAGCACGTGCACGGTGTGGTGGCACGGGCATGGGCACAGCACAGTGTCACGGGCATGGCACAGGCATGGGCACGGCACAGTGGCACGGGCACGGCACGGCAGCATGGTCACGGCACGGGCACAGGCACAGCACAGTGGCACGGGCACAACACAGTGGCACGGCAGGGTGGCACAGCACGGTGGCACAGGCACAGCACAGTGGCACAGCACAGTGGCCTGGCACGGCGGCACAGCATGGTGGCACAGCATGGTGGCACAGCACAGTGGCACAGCACAGCGGCCCGGCACGGCGGCCCGGCACGGCGGCACAGCATGGTGGCACAGCACAGTGGCACGGGCACAGCACAGTGGCACAGCACAGCGGCCCGGCACGGCGGCACAGCATGGTGGCACGGCGGCATGGGCACGGTGGCATGGGCACAGCATGGCACGGTGGCACGGCACAGGCACAGACACAGCACGGCGGCACGGCACGGCGGCACGGCACGGCGACACAGCTGCTCGCGGACCAGGGCCAGGGCGCCCGGACGAGCTGCCCCGCGCCGCCGCCGCCGCGGACCCTGCGCCCTCCGTCGGCATCTGCAGCGCCATCGCGGCTTTATTAAAAATTTAAAACACAAATTACAACATTCACCGGGGAAGAATCGCTTTCCTACCAATTACAGTTAATAGGGTAAAATTAATGTACCAATTAATATGGCTGCTTCTAAAACTCAGTCTAATATGTTAAATACTGTTCCTGCCTCTGTAAATGCAGCAAAATAAAGTGATGATCGGGATGGGAGCTAATAAAGTTTTGATTCTCTGTACTTAAACTATTTGGCATCACTGACTTAAGGCACAGGAAAAAGGAGATTATTTAACATTTTAAGGTTTGTAAGACCCATAAATCATTTCATACATGCCATATTTGTTGAAAAGGATAGAATACATTCAATTTTACAGTATATTAAACTTCATCTAATTTGAACGTAAGAACAGACCAGCAAAATAAATGACCAATTTCTGAAGCAGAAATTACCATTTGGCTGCTGCCATTATGAAGCTGCTGGTATTTTATCATGTTCTTAACATAATATTGCTTGTCTATTGATGCATAGTTATAGTGCTACTCCAAATTGGAAGGCGGTGAAAGAGGACAGTGCAGAGTTTTTTTTAATAGGCATCATTTGTCAGATGTTATTTCAGAGGTCTTTGCACTGATGATAATATGCAGATTAAAGCAGAAGTAAATAGGAAAAGAAAAAAAGGGAAGAGAAAGAAAAGCAGAAAGGGAATGAGAATTTCAGCACATTCTGGCTGCCGCCGGCGAGAGGCTGGCAGGAGGACCGGGCCCCGGCGGGGGCAGGGAGCAGTAATTAATCGGGGTTGAAGGGTTTCTTCCGAAACCCGACGGTGTTTGACAAAGGGAGGCGGCCGGAGCAGCGCGAGGACACGGAGACGTGGGATGGGGACAGGGGATGGAGGGACTGGGGACGTGGGGACGGGGGATGCGGGGATGCGGATGGGGACGGGGATGGAGGGACTGGGGACGTGGGGACGGGGGATGCGGGGATGCAGGGACAGGGGATGCGGGATGGGGGATGCGGGATGGGGGACGCGGGCTGCCCCGTGCAGCTCCCTGCACCCCCCCAGGAGCCGCGCGTCTCAGCGCCGCTAAAAATTATGTTTAGTTTGCAAAACAGGAGGAAGGTATCTCCATCCTTTAGAGTTCATTGTTCTGCCAGAGCTGGTGTTATAGCGGCAATATATCACGGGAAGAGAAACCAGCGGGCTGGACCGCAGCCAGCCCGGCGACGGAGAGCCGCAACGCCCGGGGCGGCGGCGGGCGGCCAGCGTCACGGCTGGGGGCAGTGGGGCGGCCGGGGAGCGGGACTGGAGCCCCCGCACCGCCGCTCCCCGCCGGCCCCCGGCCGCTGCGCAGGGCAGAGGCACGTTCGCACCCCCGCTCTGGCTGTGCTGGGGCTGGTGCCGGTGCCGGTGCCGGTGCTGGGGCTGGTGCTCCTGGGAGACGGGGCTGGCAGCCGGGTGCCAGGATCCGCCCCCCCCCCCAGTCTCCGTCTGAGCTGCCAGCAATCACCAGCCCCTGCCAGGAGCAGGGCATTGCCATGGGGCAGGCATTGCCATGGGGCAGGCATTGCTGTGGGGCAGGGCATTGCCATGGGGCAGGCATTGCTGTGGGGCAGGCATTGCTGTGGGGCAGGCATTGCTCCAAAGCAGGGCATTGCCATGGGGCAGGCATTGCTGTGGGGCAGGCATTGCCGTGGGGCAGGCATTGATCCAAAGCAGGGCATTGCCATGGGGCAGGGCATTGCCATGGGGCAGGCATTGCCATGGGGCAGGCATCGCTGTGGGGCAGGCATCGCTGTGGGGCAGGCATTGCCGTGGGGCAGGGCATTGCCATGGGGCAGGCATTGCTGTGGGGCAGGCACTGGTCCGCAGCAGGGCATTGCCGTGCGGCGAGGGCACGTCGGAGCAGCACGTCGGAGCAGCACGTGGAGGAGCCGTGCCGGCAGCGCGGTGCCCGGCGGCCCCACAGCGGGAAGGCGCCGGCTCCCGGTCACGACACGGCCGGAGTCTCCGGGGCTGCAGGACCGGCGGGCGCCTCGTACCGACACGCGGCAGGAACGCCTCCAGCCCTGCCTCTGCGTGAACCGAACGAACCGCCCCGATACTGGAGCTGAAACTGCTCCACGGCTGCAAATCTGCGCTGGGATATATTGTGCTATAACACAGATTTCAATTACTTCCCAACCTTCAGCACGATGATGCGACATTACGCTCCACTGTCAGAGTTTGCCAGCATGCTCTTACTTTTATTTCTCCTGTTAAATATGGTCTTTGTTGCGCTTCATTGATCTCTGAGCATATTCTGCTGTTTACAACTTTGATAATCTTTGTGTAATCTTCAGGGGTAATTGAATTCCGACAAACATAGCTGAATTTTAAACATCACGCAGATTTAAGTGCATCGAAAAGCCACGATATGAAAGTCAAACCCGGAGGAAGGCAGAAGCGCTGTCGCTTAGGTGCCTTCCTGCAAATCGGGAGGTGAAGCAGGCCCAGACCCCGGGAAGCCTTGAGCAAGCCAGGAGACACAGCTGGGGGTGGGACCAGAACAGCCCCGGCGTTTCATCCCAAGCAGTAAATACTATTTCATTTAATGATTTTTGCATATGCAAATGCAAAAAGCTTCTGCAGTTTTTCAGAGTCCCAGGAAATTCACAGCGCGGAATTGTGCAGGGTCTTACACTCTCCGCTAAGACTGGATTTAGGCAGGAGCTATCAATCTTTGTTTAAACACCTAGGGAATTGCCCTTGTACAGATAAATTATTGTCTTTATGGGTGTATTTCGTGAATTAGACAAGGGGGAAAATGTTCCAGTTGGATTTTGATGTACCAGTTTTTTTGCAGCGCCTCAGGGGCACATCCGCAGTGCTTTCATAATCACTGTTGTTCTGTTATTTGCCGAGCGCCAGGGCCGTGCCAAGCGCAGCGCTGCGCGGAGCGGACCACAGCTCATGCCCAGCGCGATGGGGCCAGGACCGGACCGACTCCCCGCCGGGCCGCGGCAGCACGTCCCCTTCCGCCCTGCGCCCGGCCGCGCACGCGTCCCCCCGCCTCGCCGCTGACCGCAGAGCTGCTGCGGGTGTTTATAGCCTCCCTTTCGGTGGATGCAGAAACAGATGTCTTGCTTGAGGACATCATATTTTTGATACATTTCCTACAAGCTTTAATTTCCCAAACCGTGCTCATTCAGGATGCAGGGGGATTGCCGGAGCACAGTGTAATTTAGTTTGCTAGCAGAGCCTCTCCTGAAGGGGATAAGCTCGGCCAGACAGGAAGGAGCCTCCAGAAACCGCAGTGCTGGAAGGGGAATCCTGCCGCTGCCTCCCCGGGGCTGCCGCGGGCCGGGGCTGCCGCGAGGGTCCCCCACGGCCGACAGGAGAGGAGCGAAGGGGCCGTCTCGCTGGGGAAGGGGATATTGACTGTAATCGGGGCCGCTGTAATCTGGAAGCCGGGTGGTGCCTGTCCATCGGCAGCATTGCAGGGCCGAGCCGGCTCCCCGTTGTGCTCGCCGTCGGGAAGCCGCTGCCCTCACCAGCAGTGGTGCCGGGGCCCCGCGCAGCCCGTGAGCACCGCGCGGCTCAGCCCGGTCCCAGGCCGCTGGGAAGCCGCACGGCCCAGCCTGAACCTGCTCCGCACAGCTCAGCCCGGTCCTGCGCCCCATGGCTCAGCCCATCCCCATGGCGTGCAGCTCAGCTCATCCCCACGCAACACAGCTAAGCCCGTCCCCACGCCTCGGGGCTCAGCCCGTTCCCGCACCGCACAGCTCAGCCCGTTCCCATGCCACTCGGCTCACCCCTTTCCCACACCTCGCAGCTCAGCCCATCCCTGCGCTGCTGAGGCCGCACAAATGCCTCCTTCACAGCGGGAACCCACTGCTTTTCCTGCTTTGCCTCCTTGCACTTGCAGCTCTTTCTCGGAAATTTTCCGGGAGGGACCACGCACTGATTGCCATTGATTTGAATGTTCCTGTGAAGACTTTCGACCCAGGCTCAGATACCTCCTCCTATTTCACTTTCCCTGAATCATTGCATCGATGTTTCACCAGGAGCCAGGCAGACTTTTTCCAAGGTCACTGATGGGCTCCACTCCTGGGATCCTCTGCCAAGCGGCTCTGGCTCAGCCCTGGCTGAAGGATCCCTGCCTGCACCTGGAAGATGCTCGGACCCTTTTCCTGCCATTTCCCCTGTGGCAGGAGGCTCAGAGGACTCACGAGCATTTCGGATGCCAAACGTTACTTCGCACACTCCGGGTCTCTGCACAGACACAGGGGGGAGGGCAGAGAAATGGAGGGGCGCAGCTCTCCAGCCCCGGCACGTCTCCGGCGGGACGGGAAGCCCCCGGCGCTGCCTGGCCCGGCGGGTGCATCGCACCATCGCTCGCCATCTCCACCGAGTCCCGTCGCAGCCAGGCGCCGGCCGTCCTGGGAGCAGCCTGGAGCAGAGCTGGGAAGCAGCCACGAGCCCGCCTGCACGTGCCGTATTTTCTGAATTCAAGAGCAGAATTATAATGAGACTTGACGTTAAATTCCATAAAAAGTCAAGCTAATCAGTGACCAAACCTGTAATTGATTCTTTTGCTAGTTCAATACTTAATGCTACATGTTAAGCAATAGGATTTTACAATTTGCTAGCACTTCACTTACAGAGAATTAAGCAATAAAAATCCATTCCGAGCACAAACAGCAAGAAGGGAGCCACGTCCACTAATAAGTGAATGAGCCAATAAAGTGGCTCAACACTTGCATCGATCTCTTGTTTTTCAAAATATCTATCTCCGTAGGATACAAGGAGCCTCTTTAATGAATGCAAGCGCGGTTGGAAATTCCCCAGAAGGTGATGCCGAGGCGAAGAGCACCATTAATGAAGTCCAGAGTGCAAACAGCCCGTCACCAGGGCCAGGCACACGGGGCGCAGCCCTGCTCTGCCGGCTGGAGCCGCGGCTCCCGGGAGAGCTCCAGCGAGCGCGGGGCGCCCACGGGCTGCCGAGCCGAATCGCCCGGGCAGAGGAGCGGCCCCGCGGCGCACGCCCGGCATTGCCGGTTTACAACGTGCAGCCGTGCGCAGGGTCCTGAAATATTTGCTTGTTTTTATTCAGTGCAAAACTTGGAACAAAGAAACACGGATTCCACAGCCATTTCCCCAAACAGATATTGGAATTCAGTTTAAAAATGGATTTTTTAAAAACCAAGATGCAAAATTGCTAGCATTTTTCCCTGCCTGTTATTTTTAAAGATGTTTTCCCCTGCTGCTCCTCTCCGGGTTTTCAGCAGAGGTCAGATCTTCCTCCCGGAGCAGCAAGGCGCTGCGGCTGAAGGATTAACCTGCAGCACGGACAGGTAAATCATCAGCTGTGGCCCTCGTACTCCCTGCACGAGCTGCGGCCAAATGGGCTGGTGTGCAAACGGAGAGGCAATAATTAGGAGCGGGAGGAGAGCGTCTCCACGCAGCTCGGGGGAGACAGCATCGAGCATCACAGCTGCTCCCCTTCCGCGCTCCGGAGAGGTGTGAAAGTTGCGGGAAGGGAACAAGAGTCACGAGACAGCCGAAAGGCTCGGGCAGGTGCCTGCTGTGCAAAAGCAAAGCCTGGACTGGGTTAGCAAACAGCAGCAAATGCCAGCAGCAGCCCTGGAGGCTGGCCAACCATCTTGGGCCCTTTCTGGTGGGCATTTGAAGAGATTCAACACTGCCTCCGTACTCCTGCTTTCTGCCCAGGCTGGGAGCAAGACAGAAGTTCCCCAGGTGCTGTTGTCAGGAGCAGCAGGCACCTGCGCGTGGGCCCAGCTAAAACGTGGAGACCTGTGAGCCCACCAAAGCATTTCTCCAGGGTGGACGTCTGGAGCAACGGCAGGTTCGGCCCCACCACCACCCCCCGCCAAGGCCAAAGCTCAGGACAGACGCACGGGCATATGGGGTGTGCCTCTGCCCCCGTGCACTCAGCCCTCCTCCAGGGACACTTCTCCTGCAAATCTGATCAGCCAGGTTTCTGCTACAGCCCAGAGTCTTCAACCATGAAATTATATGACTCTACCTTGACCTCAGATTTTCTACGGTTAATATCTCCTAGAGAATATAAACCACAGCTCCAGGCTGTTTCTCTGACCCAGACAACAAGAAATGCAGTCCCAAAACGTGGATCTCTGCTAATTCGCTGGGATGCCTTTCCCAGGCACCTTCGCTGCTCGTCGGACCAGCAATCAGCAGAGCAACCGCAGAGACAAGACCGGGTGCTGGTTTACAGCGCGGGCTGCACCTAGCGCTGCGTCTGCTTGCACACCTTTGTGCTGGAAGAGGAGGACATCGCTCTGCAGAGCCCGGTAAGTGCCCCTTTCCCCCCTTCGCACGCAGCGGCTCTCCCCACCAGCCTGTCCAGGCACCGCCACTCCGTCAGGAGTTCCTGCCCGCAGGATGCTGCGCGGTCCACGGGAACCAGACGGGACCTAGGGAGGAACAGGGAGCTCCATCGACCTGTGGCTGCTTGGCGGAGTCCTGCTCCTCTCAGAGGCAGCCGGGGACCTGCGCGGCGGGCGCAGCGCGGCGTCGCAGACACCACACATTCGGGCTCCGGTGGCCCCAGCGAAGGCGTCACCAAGGCGCTTGCCCTTGCTCCTGATTGACCCCTTCTCCACACACGTCTCTGCCTCCTGCTTTGCCACCGCCTGCAGAAACAGGCGCTGCGGGGAGGCACCCGTCCAAACACAGGTCTGAGCATCCACCGAGAGCCCAGACGGATGCTTCCGTTTGCCCATCTATTTCCGGAGGATTCAGACATTCATACCACTTAAAACCGACGGAGGCCTCTTCCCGGGCGCGCTGCAGCCCTAGGGGAGGTGAGGAGCTGGAGCCCTGGGGCCGCCTGCGCAGCGACCGGCATGCCCAGGGCTTGGGCGATGGAGAGACCACCAGAAAGCCCTGTGTAGGGCAAGTCTGGGTGGCAACGCGCCGCTTCCCCGCTCTCCGCTGGCAGGTCTGCGCCGGCAGCCCGACGCCCGCCTCGCCTCCGGCGGGGAAGAGCGGGAGCAGGGAGCGTCTCGCCGCTGCCCCGCGCCCGGGGCGAGAAGCCCCGCTCGCCCCACGGTCCCGGCCGGCGGCGGCGCTGGAGGCCCGGGCAGGCGTCCTCAGTCTGCAGCGGGCTGGCAGCCGCGCGCGGTCCCCGCTCCGGAGAGCCTCGGCGATGCTCAGCCGCGGGACGGCTCCGAAAGCGCCGCCCCGGGCGCTCGGGAAGGGGAAGAAATCCCAGCTTTCCCCGTCACGCTCGGAATTGCTCTAACAACCGCGAAGCATCTGATCTTCCAGGAGACTGATAGAGAGAGGATGCTGGTGTCATTATCGAGTTAATTAGAAAAACTCAAATGGAGCTTTAAACATTTTTATAATACATTAGGGCCTTTTTGGCAGGATTATTGCATCTTTTGGGTTTCCATTTCCCATTAAAGCGCTCTCAGTAGTGCGCATATAAAAGCCATGTGATCTTGGCTTCTTGCTGTTTTTTTTTCTTTTTTTGAAGACATCTTTTTGGGGGTAAGATTTATTAAATATTGTAATCAGTTAAATTCTGGCAGCTTAAACATTTTCTTTAATAGCCTTGTTAAATGTGGATTAGATTTAAAATCCCTGCCTCTGAACTCTTGAGCAGCAGTATTTATATGCAATGTTAAAAAAATTAAAAGCTTTACAAAGTGGTAATTACTCCTCTGCTGTAGGAGGAAAGAAACTGACTTTCTAAGTTATTTTAAGGTAAGTTTTCCAGCCTCATCCTTCTTGAGAAATACCACACTGGCGCAATTTATTCTTCCCAAGGGAAGGGCCGGCTCCAGGCTTGCGCCGCTCCCGGAACCAGGGCGTTCGCAGGGCCCAGAGGCGGCACAGCCTGATCCCACGGCACCTCTGGGACCACCTGGGTTTAATGGAGCTTTTTGCCACTGAATGCACGTCAGTTTTCCTGGAGCGATTACCCCATCCCTAGAGGGTACTGCAGGAAGAGATAACAGCTAGAGAGGGACAAGAATAATACCAAGGACTGGAAAAATTCTCAAATAAGGAGACAGAAAAACAAGTTACAGAGGAAATGAATAAATAATAAATGGTCTAGAAAAGACAGTCTGGGAGCTGCTCTTATCCCACTCGTAACAAAGAATGAGGAAACATGACATGGAATTAAAAGGTGGAATAAAAGGGTGAAAACGGGAAATCCTTCTTCGCGTGCACCATAAGCAGCGCGCGAGAGGCGGCACCGGGTGACCCGCCAGCCCAGGCACCCCCGCCCGCCGGCTCTGCCCCCGGCCGGCCCCTCCGGGCCACGGCCGAGACGCGGGGGTACATTGACGTAAAGCGTGCTGCTGCAGGAAGGGGTCCGCGAGCACGTTTTCCCCTCTCGGCCTTGCAAGGCTGCCCACGGGGGATGATACACCTTCAGAGGCAGAGAAACCCCATCCAGTCCCGCACCAGAGACCGAAGATTTCCTTCTTTTAAAATTCGTAAACCCACACAGAATGCAAGTTAAAAAGTAAGGATCCCCTATTTACATATATCACTGAAACAACCACAGTGCTCGCTATGAATTATTTAGCAAACTGCACTTTCACACCGGCCCTACTCGCTCAGTGGCCTCCTCTCAATTAGGCATTTACTGCAGAGGGGTCAGTAATAACGGGTCACTTAAAATGTAAATAAAAGTGACACTGGGAGAGACACTGGAGCATTTATTTATGCTGCTCTATTACTGTGGAAATGCATTTATGAAGACTAGTTCCTGGCATTTTCCTTGTTGTGCTTAAAAATTGTTTAGCAAAGTGAATATTGAGCATAATTTGGCTGGAGCAGAACCGCTGCCGGGCAAAGCCGCGTCCTGCCGCCGGCTGGGTCTCGCCGTKCCCCGTCCCAGCGCCAGACCCGGCGCCCTGCCCGCGGCACCCACGTCGCCTCCGTGCGAGTTCACGTTCCCGGCCTTCGCTCCCCGGTTTCCACAGCAGCAGGGGATTTACTGGGACTCACCGGCCTTTGGGAAGCTGCGTGGGCACCGCCTCGGCAGGGCCCCCGCGCTGAGACGGGGGCGTTTGCAAGGGCTGGTGCTGCCCCCAGCCGTGAGTCCCAGGCGGGAGAGCATCTGCGGAAACTTTTTGAAAAGCTGTTGCCCAACACCAAGGCAAGGCCGCCGGGCTCCGGAGAGCATGCAAGCAGCCTGCACCGCTCCCCAGAAGCTCCGAGCCGGCACCGGCCCGCTTCCGCCCTGCCGATGCCACCCGAGCCGCCCGAGCACGGCCGCCGCGCTGCCCGAAGCGCGATGCTGGAGGCCGGGCCTCCGGGGACTGCAACTCGCGCCCGGGGAGGTCTGCAGCACCGCACAGATTCACTCACCGAGAGCAGGACTGAAATGCATCGTGAATCAAATCGCTGCTTATCCGTAGCCAGCGATCCCGGCTGCTCTGCGCAAGGAGCGAGGGCGGCAGAGGCACCGGCTCCCCCCGCCGCTGCAGCGCTCGTCCTCACGGAGCCTCGCTGGCACCGCTCGCCGCGGGGAGGACACGGCTGCCCCCGGCCAGCCTCCTGCTCGGCTTTGCAAAAAGCAGCTTCTGAACTGAAAATCACACGGAGAGGGCCGGTTTCACGACCCGCTGCTGAGCGGTTTCTTCCCGGAGAGCCAGGCGGCACCGCCACGGGAAGGCGCCGGGCTCGGACGGGTGCTGGCGAGATGCGGGGCGAGGACGCGGGAGGCTGCGAGCAGCCGGCCCCCAGCGCGCCCCGCTCGCTGCCCTGCCTGCGCCGGCACCGCCTCCCGCTCCCGAGGAGACCCGACCTCGGGTGAGAGGCGCACGCGCAGCCCAGCTGCGGCTTATTCCCTGCGGGCGACTCCCACGCTGGGACGCAGGGCTTGGGGATGCGGGGTCACATCCCTGCTCCGGCAGCATCCCGCAGGGCCGACGGCCTGGCCCGTCCCAGAGTCGGCGACCCGCCGCAGGCGCTGCTCCCGCCGCCAGGCCAGCGCCACGTCCCGCAGCCCCTTCCAGCTCCTCGGGCCTCCGGGTGGAGCAGGACCGCGCGGCCGGGCGGCTCCGCTGCCGGCACCCGGAGCTGCACGGAGGGGCTGGAGCCGGAGGCGGCTGCGCTGCCCCAGCGAGGGCTCCGGCGAGCCCTTCCTCCGACTCCGAGCCCGTTCTCCGTGCCCTGCTATTAGCCCTGTAAGGGATGGTGATAATAACAAGCCATTAATAGGAATCTGTTTGAGTGCCACTGTGTGGCAAGATTGTAAATTAATGGCCATTTCATTTATTGTCATTTTATCCATAACAAGATGCTGATTTTTCCCTCTGGGATAATGAAATTTGTCCATATGAGCCATAAATCCTCACCGCAGTACTAGGCTGGAGCAAGGTGTTGGATTAACTAACTAATGACAGAGATGCGGAAGCTCTTAAATCACGCTGCCGCTCCGGCGCGTGGGCGGCTGCCGCGGGGGAGCAAGTCCATGCAGCCACCCCGCCACCTCCATCCGCAGCGTGTCTGGGGCTAACAGCGAGTCACGGCAGATGTCCGACCAGAGAGACCCAAATACCTCCTCCAGGCAGGGCCTCACTTGCTGGTGTTTTCTGCCCACAGAAAACCAGCTCCGCAAAGGCAAACCTGTCCGTGCAGAACGGCCCGGGATCCTCCGCCTGACCGCCAGCCCCATCGGGGCTCCCGGGCCGCCCACGGCAGGAGCCGCTCGGGGCAGCCGGGAGGGAGAGCCGCTCCCGCCTGCTCCCTGCACCCGAAGCACAAAGCAAAACACCCTGGAAATCTAAAAGCTGAAAGATTCCCTTGTGCTACACGTTCCCTGGAATCCCCAGGACCACCCGCCAAGGACATCGATTGTAACGTGTGAGCAAGTATGAGTTCAAAACAACTAATGCCCCAAAATAAAATTTAAAAAAAAAAAGCCTCTCATGATTAAACAGTCTTTAAATGGAAAACAAATTAAACAGCACTCTGAGAACAAGAACGAACCCCTCCATCCCTCTGCAGAGAGACAAGCCACAGCAGGAAAGAAACATACCCGCAAACAGCCCCTCCCAGCCCCTGCCCTGGCATTTCATACCCGCAAACAGCCTCTCCTGGCCCTGCCCCGGCATTTCATACCCGCAAACAGCCCCTCCCCGCTCCTGCCCCGGCATTTCACACCCGCAAACAGCCGCTCGTTGCAGCTGCACCTGCAGCCTTCCAGCCACGCAGGGTGCCCGCCCCAGCACGGTGCTGGAGGCTCCAAGCGGTCGAGTGATGGGAGCAGTCAGCGGCCCCAGTCGCACCCGAGGGCGAAGCCCCCGGTGCTGTGACACTCGCCTCTTGCCCGTTTCCCTGTTCCTCTCCGATCCCTCTTTCTCCTTTCTGTTTTCCCTCTCCTGTGCCCCAAACGCGCAGACCAGGCTGCCGGCTCCCAGGGCAGGGCACTGTCGGGAAGGGGACACGGAGCCACACACACACCCGCCCTGCATGATTCAGCATCGGTTTCCTTTTAAATATTTTCTCACCCATCTATGAAAAATATTAGGTGGCCAAACTTTGCTGCTGCTGCCACCGTCCCTCCTGCAGCGCGATTGCCCTGGGGGATTTACAGCCCCCGCGCCCGGGTTGCGTGTGCTCTGCTTCACCGCGGGGCAGGGCAGCCATAAATTCCCTCCTCCTCCGGAACATGCTCCAGCCTCCTCGTTTTCTAATAAAGCGCTAAACCTCGGAGCTGCCCTCTGGCCTCGGTGCTCGAGACGAGCAGGTTTCCGCCGAGCCGACGGCCTGTTTGTCCCGGGCCAGAACTCGCCTTTATGGGCGAGCACCGTTTCTTCCCAGATCCGCACGAATTTGTCCCGGCTTCCCTTCCGAGGAAAGCTGCGGAGGCGGCGTCCGGCCCTGCTGCGGCACGCGGGAGGCCTGGCCCGTGCGATCCCTCGCACGCGCGTGTGCACAGCCCTGGCGAGCCGCCACCCCCCCCCACCCCGGGCCCGCACCGCGGCTTTGGGGCGGCACCGGCTCCCTTCCCTCCGCGCCGGTGACGGGCGATGGGGGAGCACCGCGCCGCGGGAGCGCGGCGTGCATTGGCACACATGCACATCGCCGCTGCCGGAGCGGCAGGTGCCAGCGCGGCAGGAGCGCGGGAGCCCCGTCGGGAACCGGCATCGGCTCCCCAGCACGTGCCGGCAGCCGCCAGCCGCATCCCCGTCGCCCCCGTCGAGCAGGGGGGCTGCACCCAGGAGGGTGCCGAAGGCGGCGGGAGGGAGAAGCAGCCGGGAGGCAGGGAGAGACCCAGCGAGGACGGCGCGACGAGCTGCCGCGCGGCGCTGAGCTCCCCGGCTGCGCCGCGCGGTGAATTATGGCACGCTCTGCATCGCAGCGATGCGACGCTCTCAATATATTCTGTGTGGATTGGCAGGTTGGTCTAACGCTTTCTCAACTGACTGATAAAGCACTAGACAGGGGATTAGTCCTCTTGGAAGCTAAAGAAAGAGGTAATTTGGGTTGTTTATAGCCTGCAGGGGTAGAATCAAAACGTGGCGAGCTGAAAGAGTCAAACTTTTACAGCACACGGCACAGCCGTAACTCAGCGCGAGCATCAAACACCGCAGCCCTGGGAAACGCGCTCCCGTGACAAAAGGCTGGAAAGGCAAAAAGAATGGGAGGAATTCATCTGTTCCTGGGACAAATATTGTAATGAAGACAGGAAATGCCAAAAAAAGTTAACCCTTGCCTGGGCCACTCTCAGCCTCGGGCCGTTCGGTGCAGGCCGCTTACCTGCGCTTCGGAAACCGGCAGCGGATCAGAGCAGCTGCTGCTGGTCAGGCGTCGCGGCAGCCCAGCTCTGACCTTGGCTTCTCGGCATTAAATGAATAACAGCTTTCCCCCAACTGGGTTTTGCTGGATTTTTATAGCTTTTAAATCTAATTGCTGAGATGGAGTTATAAAATTATAATTTTAACCATGCAATTTAGATGGACTAACTGGTCATCTATTCCTGTGATTATCCCTGATTATTAAATAAACAGCTGCCTCCGAATATGTTTGCAACAAACTAATTCAATGAGTGCATGTGCCTGAATATTCACGCCGCCGATTCGCGGCACAGACCTTTAAGACTTTTTCATTGTGGCTTTAAAAGTTAATTTATCTTGACAATTTAAATAAATACACTTCCATCAGCTTCGGTTAGTGCTCCAGACTCTAACATTATATTTGGCAGCGAGCAAAGGTGTTTGAGTCCCGGCTTTGACGTCCACTCACAACACAACACGGTCGATGGAAATAAACAAGCATCAGAGTTTGTTGATCTCAGACGAGTCCTGTTCGCCGGTCTGACAACCCTTCTCCACGCAGCGCTAACAAAACGTGACACTCCACAGTCTGTTTTAGCATTGCCACTACATTTTGCAACCGCCTCGAGTAGCCGGGAAATAACCCGCCCTCCCGAATGCTGAAATAGGGCCAGACCGGCCGGTGCGGCAGCCGGAGAGCAGCTCCGGCCGGGTGCCGCAGGTGCATCCCGGCCTCTGCACCGGCAACAGCATCCGGTGCTGCTTCTCCTCCTGCTCCCGGTGCTGCCGGACGGACACGGGCGCAGACAGCCCCCGGCCGGGAGTCGGGCTCGCGTGGCCAGACGCAGCCCCGCGCGGGACCCGGGGCGCCCACCCGGCCCCGGCAGCAGCTCAGAGCCGTGTCCTGGGCAGACGGCAGGGACCGCAGCGAAAACGCGCCAGGGTCTGTCCGTGGGCACCAGGCAACCTCCCCTCTCCCAGCACGGTGTCCGAGAAATGAAATGCCATTCTCGAACTTAGATTTCTGCATGCTGCTCAGGGCAAGCTGAGCTTTTACTGGCTAGCAGAACATTTTAATAACATTCATAGCATGGTGCAGTTGGTCTGAGCATATATATATATATATATATATGTATATATATATATAAAAAAATATATATATATGTATAGCTGTGCACCGCAGGCGAGTGCCCCAGAACAGCTAGCTCAGCCTCGGGGTCTCCCGTCCTGGCCGCAGGCGCGGAGAGGAACGGCGGCCGCCCCGGGAGGCAGCGCGGCTCCCGGGCATCCCGGCTCCGCTCGCGCAGCCACTCGGCCGGAACAGCTCCAAAGCCAAGCAGGGGCCGGGGCCAGGACGCGGCCCCCCCCGGGCCTCGTGGAGGCCTCCCTCGGAAAGCCTCGAAGAGCTCTTATTAAACAGCCAAGGAAAAAGAAGAGGGAAAATCTATTAAAGTATTTGAAATGTAAAGTAGGGCTTTCATTTTAACAGCTTCCCTTATTCCTTTTGTCTTTTTCTGTACAGAGGTTTCACAAGAAAATACACACTTTGACAGACTTTCAGACGCTATTAAAGAAGGTAACACCTGATGCTGGGGAGCAGAGACAGTCTAATTGCGCGAGGCCAGAGCTGTCGGACTCCGACCTGCTGCTTTGCAGAGCCGCACATACGAGTGCAGACGGCGCTAAGCAAAGTCCAGCAGGGACCCTGGTACCCAGCTGTGGCTGCCACCTCCCCGCTGGAGAGGGCCGAGACCATCACAGAGCCTTCAGAGACCTGGAAAACTCGTGTCACTGTTGGGCATCTTGAGATGCTGCTTACAGTCCCTCTGGTTGCAGCCTTGCAGGGACCTGCAGAAAGGCAGCTCTGGCCCCCGGGAGTTGGTCACCCCCAAAACAGCAAAGGGGATGAAGAGAAACAGGGATGGAAAAGGAGAGGGGTGCATGGAGGATGCAGTAGGTATGGCACAGTCACGGACACAGGGACTCGGCCGAAGGCAGCGCATCTGGAAACGCAGCTGCGTCCCCATCCATCCTGTCCCATCCCATCCTGTCCCATCCCATCCCGTCCCATCCCACTGCTCGTGGTCGGTATGAACTAGAGCGCACGCGGACTCAAAGGGGCCGTGCTGCTCCATAGGAAAAGCGACACAAGGAAGATGCGGAGAGCAGAGACACCCCGAGAGGGAGCCGCTGGCCGGAACCGCCTGCGCTCCTGCGCTCGTGGCACCCGCCGCTGCCTCCGGACCTGGCACAGCTCTGCTGCCGACGAAGGCAGGGCCGAGCACGTATTCCTCCTAAACCCGCAGTTCCTGGGGGAGCTGAGCAGGAGCCTCAGGAGCAGAGAAGGCATCCAGCAACGCCGAGAGCAGCCCAGTGACACCAAGAGCAGCCCAGTGATGCCGAGAGCAGCCCAGCGATGCCGAGAGCAGGGCAGCCCGGGCCGGCCGTCGTTCTGCTGTGCGGCGAGCAGCAACCCAAGCCTGCAGCGGCCTGACTTTGTGTCAGGACCCGGGTGGCAAGAGAAACCAACAAATAAAATATTAACAAAACCATCAGCTCCTGCCAGCACAGGGTGTCCTCACCCAGAAATGCCGCATCTCCCGCAGCCGAAGGGACAAGGGCGGGGGGGGGGAAGACACACTCCTGCTTTTCTAACAAGAAGCAATAGATTAAAAAAGCTAGTTAAAAATTCATCCAAGAGAGGCAGAGCTTCCCAAGCATATCAGAGTTAATATTTATAAAGGGGATTGTTGCCGGGTCTCAATTATCCTAAAAGCTCGGTACAACCGATGCATCGTAGAAAGCGCGAGCGCAGGCACGTTGAGGGAAAACCGTTCCCTGTGACCGCTAACAAAACGCAATCAGATCTGCAGCATGTGGAGCCAATTGATTTTCAACAAGTTTTGCAGTGTAAACAAATGATTGATTCTTGGGCTCCTTTCATTTCCGAGCGAGCAGCCAGCAGCCTGCTCCTGGCGCGGGCGAGGCGGGCGGTGGCGGGGCCGGCGCCGGGCTGCACGTGCCGTTCGTCAGCCCCCGCGCGGGAGCCCGGGGTTTCCAGCCCCTCGAGCAGCCACTAAATAACCAGCGGTTCCCCAAGGAAGCAACCGGCCACGTGAAATCTTTCTGCTGCCAGTGGTCATGTCGAACCAGCCTCTGCCTTCAACCGGAGTCAGGGTTTTATTGCTTTTACATTTTGGTCTCCTCTGATGTTTCCAGCCGTCCTCTGATTTACAGGAGACGGAGACAAGAGCATCTCCAGGCGCTGTATCGCCGCTCGCCGTCAGCGGCCGCCGCTAAGCCGACGGCAGCAGCATCGCCGAGGTGGTGCGGACCCATCGCCCATCCCGCGGGGAAAGCGGCCCCTGCCCGGCCTCGGGAGCGGGGGGCTCGGGAAACCCACCGGAGACCCCCCGGGCGCGCGGGAGCCCCACGCCGCCGCCCCGGCCGAGCCCCCGGGGTCGCCCACGCCGCGCGGTGGGTTGGCAGCGCCGGCAGCGCGGTGCCGCTCCGGGCACAGGGCCCGCTCCCGGCGCCAGCCTGGCGCCTCTCCCCGCGAGTGGGCACAAATTCAGCGTCAAACACAAACAAGGGAGGAGGCAGCAAAGTCACTGCTTGTGGGGGTGCTGAGACATCCCTGCGAAGCGAGGGACTTCACCCGGGCTGGGAGAATTTCCAGTTAAAATTAAAATGATCTTTTTAAAGCAAATTAGAATGCATTATGAAAGCAACTATGAACATCTGTGATCTCTCAGCAAAGACTTTCCTGGCTCTTTTAGAAATTGCCCTGTTCCCATTATAATTTCAGCATAATTCTCTTTATTGACATACTATTTCAAGTTTGCAAGATAGTCATATTTCATATAATTTTGATAGAGTTCAACTGTGAATTACAAGCTGTTTTCTTCTGCATCTGTATTAATTGCATGTGTGTCCAGTGCTAACCCTTATTGCCATGTAATTTGTACAACGTAATTAACCATGTAGAGACCATAATACATCGCCTCTGGAAGAGCTACATCCAGTTAATCTACTTGACTAATAACATGTTTTCATTTAGCAGCACATACTGTATTTCCAGTGATTGAATTAATGTCATGTTAACGGCTGCTTTTTGCAACAACATTTGGCATAAATTGCATTAAAAATTGATGTTCGTACAAATGTATTTTGAATACAGCTCAGCATGTGGTCTGGGAAAACACTCCTGTTGTTTATTAACTCAGCTCAGTTTGCAAGTGCGCTCGGAGGAGCGGCAGCGCCGGGGCCTGTGCCGCTCGCAGCAGGACCGCGGTGGGAACCGGGCTCCGAGCCGGGCCGCCGGTGCCTCTGCCCTGCGCCGCCGCGGGCGTCGCTCCCCTTCGGCTGGCACGGCTCAGGGCTGCAGCTTCTCTGCGCAGGCTCTGAAACAGGTTTTAAAAGGGTTTGGCGCTGCTGGAGGGAGGTTCTGGCTGGAGAGCATCTGCTGAGCGGGAGACAAACCTGGAGACGTGATGAGCCGCATCCCCGCGCAGAGCCCGACAGGCCCCTCTCTGCCCCGTTTCCACTTTCGGAGGCTGGAGGCACCCGGACGCCCGCGAGCCGCAGCCTGCGGACCAGAGCGCGGGGCCGGCTGCACCCGAGCCCCACGGCGGGGCGGGAGCGGGGGCCGGGCGCTCCCCGCGTGCCCAGGCGCCGCTCGGTCCCGGGGGCACGGCGGGAGGGAGCACGGGCAGGATCAGGGCTGCGCGCTGAAGCTGCTCTGCAGCGGGGGCTGCGGCACCTTTGCAGCCTGCCTGGTTCAGTTTTCACACGCAGCATCCCTTCTCATTCCCATCTAAGCCAAAAGCAGAGACATGAAGACACAGGGGAAGGGGCCGTGCTGGCAGCACCGCGGCCCGGCCCAGCCCGTTTCTGGGCCGCAGGGGGGGGAGCTGCCGGAGCGGGGGGCAGGCGCGTTTCCCAGGCGGTTAAGCACACAAGCCCTTCCTCGGTGCTCACGTACGCGCCTGCACACACACGCACACGTGTGCGCACACATGCTCTTCCTCCTCACAGGTTCAGGGGCTTCTCTCGCTTCGTGGTGAATAAATAACAAGCGCTGGGTGTTGATGCACAGCAGCGATGCTGCTCCGAGGGCTGCCTGCGATCCCGAGGAGCCGCCTCGCTCTGCCTCCGTTGTCCATCAGGCCTGGAGAGGGAAGACACAGCTTACAAAATCCAAGGTGCAAATCAGAGGCTGTCAAGGGAAACAGCAAGCCCACACTGACTTTTTCCTTTTGTACTTAAATTTACACGTGATACCTTGGGCTGTTCATGGGCTAGAGAGCAGGCTGGTCCAGCCGCGCACGATGCCGCTGGCCGCGTCGGCACCGCGGGGCAGCCCACGCCCAGCCCCGGCCCCGGCCCCCCGGGCAGGCAGCCACCAAGGCCAGGGCTCAGCGTGGCCCCAGGATGGCAGCAGCCCTGGAGGTGATGCAGTCAGAGACGGGGAGAAGAGCCCGTAGATAAGCTTCAGCTCTCTATGAGCATTTGGGCTGATGACCCAGAGATCCAGGAGGAGCCCGGCGAGCTCAGAGAACAAACATCCTGGAGGAGGAACCCACGACACCGCAGCCCCAGTCTGTGCCCTCCCACCTAACCCTTTTTTCAATTTCTTCTCACAAAAGACCCATGTTTCTCATCTGGTTTCAGCTGTGGCAGTGTTTTCCTTTGAGCATCTTTCCAAATTTAGTGCCTCCAATGCAGCTTCATAGCACTTTGGTAGGACCTGCTCTACACGCTTCATATTTCTCACTTTTTAGGTACAAATAAGCTATGCCCTGCATCTTTCCAGCAATATACAACTCTGTCTTTAAGAAACAACACAACAAACACTTCTTGCCAAGCATTCACATGTCTGGACCTGGTAGCAAAGATGCAGCCTGCTTGCTGAGGTTGTGTTTATAAGGACCACAGCTCCACATCTGATTATGAACAATTTGAAATCAATTAAACAGCAACATCTGCATGTAGTTAGTTGATAATGCTAAACACTTTCCACATCACTGGAGAAAACCCCCCTCCCTGGGAAGGTGGATGTGAGTTTGAATAACCCAGCAAGCGCAGCAGGACACGAGCGGTCGTGGCTCAGCTCGAGGGCTGGTGAATGAAATCCGCAGATCAGCACGTTGTGCTCCCACTGAACAGTTCAGAGAGCTGCTGAGGACCTGGCTGCTGGTTATCAGCCTGCAGGTGGGAAATTTGCTTAATTTAAAGCAACAGCTAAAATGAGATTTATTGGAGAGAATTGTATCCAGCATCAAAGTGAGTTAACTAAATGCTTAAAGGTCCTTTTTAAGTATGCTCCAATGAAATAAGTACTACAGAACCTGTGAATGGCAGCCTCTTCTTTAAAAAAGCACCTTTTGTTTTCTTCCAGGTTTGTGAATGATTTTAGTGCTCCTAAGGGGGGGCATAACGGCACCCGACCGAAGCGCAGGCAGCACAGCCAGGCACTGCGGGTGCAGGCGATTCCCGGCGGCTCTGTGAGTGCCGCCGTGCCCAGGCTCGTGCCGCCCGCCCGGCCCTCTCCCGCCCCGTCTGCTCCCCGCTGCACCACTTCCCACCGGGGAAGCGACATCCCGGTCGGGGCCGCAGCCCCTGCGGGTGCCGACAGCTCCCGGGGATTCAGCGTCTCCCGCAGTGCCGGCGCTCACTGCGCGGTTTTGGGCTGGGGAGCCCAGGCGGCACCACAGTGCCCCGGTCCCGGCCGAGGTTGGACCGCCGGGTCCGGCCAGGCTGCGATCCCTCAGCCGCGTCCGGAGTGAAGCGAGTGCGTGAGGACTCGGAGAAAGGCAGGAGACAGCGGTGAGCAAGGAGGCAAGGTGCAGCCAAGCGCTGCTTCTACGGAGTCCTTGGTTCCTTGGAAACGGGGCCAATCTCTGTGGATTTCCACGGCAAATCAGCAATTCTTCTCATTCCATCTCAGAATCAGCACAAGCAGGACGGAAAGCCCAAACTCATCGCAATGTGCCTTGCTCGTCCCCAGCGTGTTGTTGTAATCACCATCCCACCTGAAATCTCTGGGAAACTAAAGCACACCCAGAGAAAGACTTAAATCACAGGACCATAGAGCAATTAAAAGTCATGTTCATAACAGAGTCATTAGTGCTGATTCTCACACTCTTTACATAGGAGTGGCAGGTAATAATCGTTTCCAATTAAATCACACTTCTCTAAGGTGCATTAACCACTTTTATCCATCTGATTAATTGGACCCATCTTTATTGCACGGAGCAGGGTTACATCACTCTAGAGGGAAAGCAGTTAATAAAAAGTGTTGTTGAGGTACTAGCAGCAGTAGTTTGCTGTCAAACACATGCACTCACACGCACATTTGCAGCAAGCTGTGTACTGAAGCACAGAGGCAGGGATTTACCTGCGCACGCGTGGTCAAGCACACCACGTGGGCAAGCGCACGCCTGCTCTTGGAGAGCGTGCATTGCTACAGGCTTGCAGGCTGCAGCATCAACACCTCCAGCAGACATGTCCACCAAGTCCAGGACGGTCACCAGCTTCCTCGGCCTCCGGGCCCTGGCTCCTGCACCTCCCAGCTCCCGGCCCACTCCGCTGGGAAGAGCTGATCTGCTGCCGTGACCTAGGGGTGAGGTTTTATTTACTTGAAAGGGATGAATGTCTCCATGCTAATTCTTCTTGCGCTGAATTCTTCAGATTCCTTCTTTAAAGGAAGCAAAACCAATGTCTCCCATGGACCAAGAGACGTGCCTGCTGCGGGGCGGCGCGTGCTTAAAGCGGAGAGCGAGATGTGCGCGTCACGGTGCGAGCGCATTCGCGGGCAGCGCACAGACACCACGGCGGGCACGTGGGACGGGCCCGAGGTGCATCCGCAGCCGGAGGAGGAGAGGTCTGGAAAAACCTGCCCACTGACCCTGGGGCTTTGTAAATAGGGCCGCAGCGGCTCCACGAGCCCTGCCACTTTGTCGTGATTGCAGCAACAATGATCCTGACACCTCCTGGGCACTAAAGCAATGCCCATGTGATGGGAGGCAGCGTACACGTGAGACCTGCCCGGGCGCCCGGCTGGCGAACTGGAGTTACACCGGAGTAACTGGAGTTAACTGGCCGTGTGGGCTCCAGAGAGCTGAGCCAGGGAAAGGCGAGGCTGGGAGGGCTCTGGAGCCCTGCCAGTGACTTGAAAACACCACGTCTGCATCCCCCCCTCGGCCTGTGAGAAGCTGCCTTCTTCTCTGCATCCGGTAAGAAAGAAATGGGTGTTGGTGGTGGTAGCATGTCTGGAAAATACCCCCAAATGGCAAGTGTGAATGAGCCACCCAGCCCTACTGGCTTCCTCAGAGCAGGACCCCTGTTCCTAGTCCCCGGGTGGAGCACTGGCCTCCGCCGTCTGCTCCTAGACGTAGGACTTCAGACTTGGCCGTGTCAACACGTGCTGCTCGCAGCCGCCAGCCCAGGCAGCCATCCGGGCTGCTTGGCATGTAACACAAGTTCTCAGCTTCATCAGCCCCTTCCCCAAGTCAGAAATACACTGAAATGAACAGCAATGGGAGCAGTGAGCCCATGCTGGAGAGGGAGGGGGTTTTCCAGGATCCGGCCGGACGAGCCGCGGATGTGCGCGGAGCAGGGTGCACGCGTGTGCTCCTACACGCATGCGTCCAGGCTGTGGGCAGGAGATCCCTCCCATGCACTCTCTCTGCAGGCACAGATGATATAGCCTCAGGAGCACACAGTTATCAAAATGTTATAAATTGCTACTTTTTAAATACTGTGGTAATTTGCTAGTCCATTACAGCAGGAGTTGCAGGATACAAGGAGCACGCTATGAAAAATTATGCCGTCTGCGTCACTGCTGACCTCGGAGCTCCGAGAACGGCTCCATCACGCCGGCCTCGCTGTGCAATTAGCCATCCATCAGCTCTCATCAGCGTGTCGCGTGCCACGGAGGACGCCGCGCGCTCCCGAGCTCGCTTCCCGGGAACGCTTGCTGCAGAGGTGCGATGCACAGCCACGTTGATGTGACCTGCTGCCACCAGCAGATTGCTCCCAGCAGGGAAAACCTCAGCCGCTCTCTGCAGCCAGCCCTCCTTCTGTAATCAAGGTATTTTTATAGACCTCGCATGAAGACTATAAATGAACCAGTTAATTTTAGTCCAGTAGCTGCATTCTAAGAATTCTGCAAATTCAGAAATAATCCTTTTTGTGACCTGTAATCTTTTAATGACAGCGCTGGCGACAAGCACTGTCTGCGCAAAAGCCAGCAAGCAGAAAGGCAGCCTGCCTTGGCATGGCTGGGCCAACGGCACAGCCCCAGCGCTTCCCCACGGGACGTGTTCCTCTGCAGCTGGAGCAGGGACAGCCAGACCCCACCGGGCATCCTGCAGATGTTCAGATCTGCTCTTCTCGTGGCAGCCCTACTACAGAGTCCCATTATTTCCAACATACCAGAAAGTCTCATTTTTTTCAGTGTCTAAGCAAAGTACAGTCTTTGACTACCTATGGTATAGACTGTCTTTGGTCTCTCTTTCTTAAAGGATTTTGGGCATTCCTGCAGGTCCTGAAAATGGGGATAGAAACCTTCCCCGCATTTCCCACTAAAGAGGAGGTGCCCTTTCCCAGGGTCAAAGGCAAGTTCCCTTAGCGGGAGCCTCTTAAGGCCAGGAAGCGAGCAAGAGCTGCCAGGGTGGGAAGGCAACACAGGCGTTTGCGGGCAGTGGTGCAGCAGGGCCGCGTTCCCCCCCCCCCGACCGTCCCTCCATCCTCCGTGCCCCAGAACCACCTGCCGTCCTTCGGGAAACGAGCCGAACGCTCCGGCTCCAAGGGCTCCATCGCGCCATTCGCTGTTGTGGGACCGTTCGAAGCAGAGGGCAAGGACTCCCCAGTTTATTACCGCCACATCCATATTTCACACAGGAAACACTATCAGGGAGCTTTGTGGGATTGTGAATATGAATTGCTTTGACCTCACTTAGTCTGATATGGTGGAGTATTAAATCTCTATTTTTCAAGCATTAAGCCTGTGTAATAGAAGGATGCTGCAAGCAATTTGCAATAAGATGAAGGGATATTACTGTCCTGGGAGACAGACAATCCAACCACATCCACAAATTGATAACAGAGATAGTGACTCAGGTTCATCCTTGCTATTAATTAAGGGCATGTTTTATGCGGAAGACAACCCCAGCTTACACAGGCAGGTACTTGTTGGTCTTCCCTTCCCCGTTGTGAGCAACGTTGCTGGAGCTGGAGAGCAGCCAGGTGGGTTAGCTCACCTTGCTGAACCTCAGTTCACACCCGTGCATTTGAATCTCTGACAGGCAAAATTAATTTCTCAAGCCTTTAGCAGAGTAGCTTCAGAGCTGCTGCTCTGCTTGCTCAGGAGCAGCCGCAGCAGGGAGCAGGGAGCAAGCCCTCCTTCTCGGGGACGTTCAAAGGCTCCCTCTGAACCGGCCGGAGCAAAGCGCTAGAGGCTGGTGTCGAGAGCTAACACGTCTCTAGCTGCTAATGAGCAGCTACCATGTCCTCAGCTCTTCCTCTGCCCTCAGAGCGTGCCGCCTCATTATCTGGCTGATCCCTGTCTCTCAAGCCAAGAAACCCCAAACCAGACTTCATTTCTCCTTGCCTCTCCTTTGCCTCCTTGGTGGCTGGTGGCATCCCGCGTGGCCCCAGGATGGGACCCACCTCGCAGCTGGCGCCCCGGCAGCCTTTTCCCTTCCTGCCCCGCAAGAGGGTGCGCTGGGCTCTCCCAGCATCTCACAGGCATTCATTGACCCAGGCCGAATAAAGGACTGGCAGAATATTGTCCTTTTACAAATTTTTGTTCCTCTCCCTAGAATTCAGCAGCTTGCCTGCAACGTGCCCTGAAGGCTGATCCCTGCATCGGCCTGAAAGAGCCGTTGCTCCTCCTGCTTCGCTCCAGGAGACATCTCCCGGCTTGCACCCCGAAGGTCTGAGCAAAGCCTGCCCGTAGGAAGGATGCATGGCCCAGAAAACGGGCGAGTTCATCCTTGGGGAGCTCCCAGGCACTAGCAGCGCCCTGCAAGGCGACACGTCGCAGGGGGCGAGAACCAGGCGTCGGGGTGCGAGATGGCTCCAGGAGCAAGGAGCGCCCTGCCTCCCTCCGGAGTCCGACAGACCAACGGAGCCCAAGGCAGATTGCAAACCCCACCGAGCACCAGCGACGACAGTGTCAGACTGCTCTTCTGGAGAGTGCCTTCCCCACTGGCTGTTGCCTAAAATGCTTTGAAGAGCTAAATAACGTGGGTCAGCAGTGGAAGTAGGGTATAAATTACTGGAGGAAATGGCACTAAAGTCCCATGTGATGAATAAATTAAAGCATCCCCTCTTATGGACAGGCACCTACGGAGAAGAACTGAGGCAGAGATAAATCAATGGGACAGGCTGGGGAGGCAGAAGAGAGATTTTTCTTCCAGATGAGATCAGAAAACAGCTGGAGAACTGATGAAGTGGGGAGGAGAGGAGGACTGCTCCAGATGGCCGGGTTCGCAAATGCTGCTTTCCACCCCAGAAACGCTATGTTGGGGCTTGCATAGAGGTCACACACACACATTTCTGGAAATTGTGTGCAAAGACATGGGGAACTTCCAGATGGGAGTTGTGAGCTCTTACGGTCACTACAAACTGGTGCAGTTCCCTCTAGACTTTTTCTGATAAAACATCCAGTCTCCAGTGGTTTCTCTGGAAGGCAAGTCCCAGCAAAGGCATTTCAGGTCAGAACGAAACCCCTGCTAACTGCCTGCAAACAGAACACCGCCGCGTGCAGCAAAGCGCTGCAGCGCGGCTCAGCCGGAGCTGCCTCGCTGGGTGCGAAGCGGGAGGGAAGAGAGGGCGCGGGGCCAAGGCGCTGCCGGGGCTGCGGACGGCGCAGGGGAGCTGGGCAGAAGCACAGCGTTCGCAGCTGGGCACGCTTCCCCGTGCCTGGACAAGCCACTCCGTCTTTGAATGTCGCTGTATTTCAGAGGTGACACTTGACGGGGGTACAGACAGGCAGAGATGTCAGGCGGACCTGGGACGTGGCCCTGGGCTGGAAAGGGAGGGATTTGCCTCGTGCCCAAATACAGACCTGCGTCGTCGGCCAGAGGCAGGGGCAGCAACGCAGGGACCCGGGAGGGGGCTGCAGAAGACGGGCAGTCTGGTTGATGTCAAGAAAGCCAAAAATCTACAAAACAAAATAAAAGAAAGGACGAGCTGGTTAGGGAAGAGAAGTGGAAAGGAAGGAGGTGACCAGGATTTGTGGAGAGAGGGTGACAACGCGGACGTCAGGCCCCCGAGAGCGCAAGGAGCATCCTCTGGCGAGCGCTTACGGGGCCAAAACATCCGGGACGGCCGCGGCCACGTTCGGGAGCCTCCGCGTGCTCTGTCCCACTGCACATCCGCGCCCACCTCCTAGCCCCACTTCGAAGTTAAAGTCTGTGCTGTATCCTGGCATTTTGTGGATTACGACATTTCAGCAGCCTGCTGCAGCTGAGCTGTATGTCTGATCCTGGGTGAGGAATTTCTCTTTATACCAAACTGTCTATTCAAGTCATAAAAATAGGCTTTTTTTTCCTTCAGTAAGTGCAACACTTTTCATATTTTTACTTCCTGCTGTCTAGATAGTATTTCACTTTTTTCATTTCTAGTGCTCGCTCTCAGTTATTTAATGTGAATTTCTAGGGCATGGTGCCCTTAGCAGACATCAGAGCAATATAACACAAGAAATCAGATATATACTGTTCCAGGAGAAGGCAGGAACAAAAAGACAAACTAGGCTCTTAATACATATGGTGCTTTTGATTCATGGAATATAGAAAATTGTATTTGATTATAGCTGTAATGGATCCTCGTAACTTTAGATTAGGGTTATGCTGATGGCCCAACTAATGGACAGTTTATTGCAAGAATAGATTTCATCCTATCATATTTTTTTCCTGGTATCAATTACTTTGAATGTTTAAATGTTTCATTTCTCTGGATGTTTATTGCTCAATTTTCTTTTCTAAAAAGATCCCTGCACACACAATGCCCCCGGCGCTCCTCCACCCGGCTGCGAGGAGCCGGCGTTCGGGCGCCCCGGAGCGACGGTCGCCTCCCGGCCGCGCGGGTGGGACCGAGGTCCGGATTTGTGGCTTACGGTTACTGCAGCCACCTCCGGACACGAGCCGCGGGGTCGCAGGGCACAAGATCTCTGAGCAGACGTTTGAGTGCTGTTGAAAAAAAAACAACAATGAAAAGGCTTGTTAAATTAGCCTGTCTGAAAAGGAAGGGACTTGTGGCAGTGCTGCATGCGAGATTCACAGCAAATCTGATGATAAAAGAGTTCAGAAGGAAAGAGGGTTTGGTAGCGAGTATCTCATTTTCAGTCAGCTTACATTAGTAAAGCCCTGATGACGAGCATCGTTAGAGTACTGCTCTCCGAAGCAATCCTGCAGGACCCGGCAGGAAATGTTTCTACGCCACTGCAGAGCTGAGGAGCCGGTGGAGGTACCAGAGATGTCACCAGTGACTCAGCCGTCCCCGGTCCGGAGAAGACACCGCGAGGGCCGTCGGCCGCCACGCGCGGAGAGGAGCGTTTGGGGCACGTGCTTCAAAGCGCCTCACGGGCAGCGCGACTGGTTTTTTTAAATTTCAGACGAAGTCCTTGATTTGGCCCACGTGCCCAGAGAGGGAGCGAGCTCGGAGGCTCCCCAGTCCTCACGCATTGCCCCGCCACAGGGCAGGGTCCGCGAGGAGGAGGAGGAGGAGGAGGAGGAGGAGGAGGCGGAGGAGGAGGGGAGGAGAGGAGATGAGCGGCCGCAGGGAGGACCCCGACCACGGCCGGGGCTGGGAGAGGCAGAGGTTTCCCTCCCGCCGTGCCTCGCTCGGTGACGGCGGCCCCGGGAACCCACAGCCCCTCGGCTCCTTCGCACGCCGGCTGCATGTTACTGCTGCGCCAAGAGGAGAGCTGGATCCACTTATTTTTTTCATTAAAATGCAAATTAATTTAATAAAAAGTAGAATTGTAAATTAATGAAGCACTTAAAAATTCTACATAATACAAGGCTAATACTTACTCTGTAGAATTTCCTCCAGTTAATAACAGCACTAACTCTCCGGAGCGGGGCCAGCCCGGCAGCGCCGCCGATCTAGACCGGTCTCTGCGCCTGGCGCTGGGATGGGAGCTCGCCGAGCAGGCACGCTGCCTCGCACTGCTCCGCAGTCCCCGGGGCGGGGGGGTCTGCCTCCTCCGCAGAGCATAATCCTGCGGGCACTGCCTGCCCCCACGGCTGCTGCGCCAGGAGCCGGGCCGTTTCCCCTTCCCCTAAATAGTAACGGACCCCTGCGATTTACTGCAGCCTGACAGCTCGCGTGACGACTCCGGGGGCTGCAGCGACGAGCTGCCTCCCACCACGTTCAGCTGCAAAGCACTGCAGCTGCCTCCGGGCACAGAGCTCCCAGGTGGGAGTCGGAGACTGTGCACCCGCTATTTTTTCTTTTTTAACCTGGTACGAAGGGCCAGAGGCAGGCACGGCTGCAAGCCGCAGGCTCCGGGGGGCTGCATCGTCCCCGGCTCACTGCCGTCGTCCCCAGCCGCTCCCTGCGGGCAGCGGGGCTGCAGCAGCCCCCCGCACGCAGCGCTGCTCCCTGGGGCCGCGGGGGAGCGGGGCGGCAGAAGGCACCTTGCCCAGGGCCTGTTCGGGCAAACCTGACCCAAGGCAGCAAAAAACTGCCTTAAACGCACAGGTGCAAGGCTTGCATTCTGCACTCTGCTGTTCCAACTTACATTTCCATAGAAACACTGCAGAAAACTCATCCTTTGGAAATTCATCCCTACAGTAAGGTAGAACCGGAGCAGCACACCGGGAAAATGTTGGCCAAGGTGAGGCACGTTCTTCCGGTGGGATTGAGCGCTCCTGATCTACAGGCCCACACCTGAGCTCTTTGCCTCCTGCCTTTTACACTCGGTGGAGAGAGAAGGCATTTCTGGGAACAACTTAGCTCACCACAAGGCAGGTGTCTAAAGCAGGTCGGATAAACCATGCCCAAAACTCCCCCCGCTCTGGGAGCTGCGGAGAGAGCCCAGGCAGGCAGCAGGGACGGGGCCACGGCGCAGACGCGTCCAGAGCTGCGCGGCGAATCCTCCCGCTCGTCTCTCCCGGTGGCACCCGTCCGCCCCAGGGGCATCCGCGGCGCCCTCCCCGCGCGGACCCCGCGGTCACAGCTGGAGCCCCGCGGTTGCAGGTGGAGCCCCATGTCACACCTGGAGCCCCATGTCACCCGTGCAGCCCCATGGTCACCCGTGCAGCCCCATGTCACCCGTGCAGCCCCACGGTCACCCGTGCAGCCCCACCGGCCCCAGCCACCGCTCAGGGCCCTGCTGGGCTCCTTCTCCTCCGGCCACGCAGCAGGTCCCACATCCACTTCACGCCCGCGTTAATCACCCACCACACTCATTTATTGCCATGTATACACCACTGCCGGGAACATTATCCCTTAAATAAAGCTCAACCACCCTATTATTGTAATGTCAACTCGGAACCTCTCAGATAAGCCCTGCAGACAATTTATAATTACACAGAAGCGGCGCTCGCACGCTGCACCGAGGGCCCATCAGGAGAGGATTTAGGTCTTTCACAGAGGCAGCGTTTGACAGGTCTTTGTGCTGCTATTTCATCTCGACAGCTTCTTGCCACCCAGCTCCTCCTCTGGCTCCGCGCTCACGCTTTGCTGTTCGATCGCAGGTGAAGAGAGCACGTAATGGCCAAAAATTGTGGGCGATTACTGTTTACTTGTTAACTTTGCCTGGCAGAGCAGCCGTGATGGATGCAGGGACTGGAATATTCCTTTATCCCCTGCAGCACTGAGAGTGCGCTGGTGCTAAATTCAAAGGCTGAAATCTATAAAAAATAAGTCGAAACCCATCATTAAATTTCTCTTAGTGGCGCTGTGCATAATTCACCCAAACACCATCAAATATAAATGGCCCTGTGTCAGGACGAGCACACAGGCGCCGCAAACCAGCCTCGTCCGAGAGACGGAAACGGCAGAGGAGCCTCCGGCCCCGCAACGAGCCCCGGCACCGAGGCGCTTCCGGCAGCTCCCGAGCGGGACGCGACCGTCGGACGCACCGAGCGGAGCAGCCCGGCTCCACGCGAGCGCTCCCCGCCCCGGCGCCGGCACCGCGCTCTCCCGCGGCCAGGGACCCAGGGATGCGGATTTACCAGCGCGGCTCCTGCCTCTGCATACAAAGAGGAGGAGAACAGTTGCTTTTAAAGCCGGATCAATATTTACAAACAGCGGCAAAATGAGCCATAAAGGAGGAATGTTAACAATTCCCAGGGCTAATGGAGAGGCTGAGCGGCTCCTCCCCGCAGAGGACGCGGCCAGGCTCCCCGAAACGCGGCCGGGCTGGCTGCCACGCGGCCGGGCTCCCTGCCACACCGCCGGGCAGGCGGAGCGGAGCGCTCCCGGCTCCGCGGCAGCTGCTGCGCCGGGCCGCTGGGCACCGGCCCCGGGCACCTTCCTTTGCAGGGCGGACAGGGCCCCGCTCAGCCGGGCTGCGCCACAAGCGAGACAAGGTGCAGCCGGGTCTCTGCTCCCAGGGAGGCGGCCGCCAGCAGCCGCGGGGAGCGGCGCCAGGCGCAGCCTCTGCCGAGGGGCTCGGACACCCCGCCGGACGCCCCAGCGAGGGGCTGCGGTCCCTCACTGCCGTCGTCCGCAACCCCGCAGTAAAGCTGTCTGCGTGCCCCGGTACACTATTTACTGTATTTCTTCCACAGTTTAGAAGTGCTTGTATAGATTATGATATATAAATTCTTTATTGCTCCCTGCTAGAGCCTGAACTTTGATTAGGAGCTGAATGACCTCGGTTTCACAAGCATCAGTCAGGTACCGGTAAACAACCCTCGTTCCACACAAGCAGATGTTAATCTGCAGTGGTTTAGCAAACTTTCTAGAAACTTGTTGCAAGCCTTTCTTTTTCATTATTTGAAAAACACCAAGTTATTTAATAAATCACAGCAAGTTGTTTTGCAAAAATATCCTTTGAACCATTAGATATTACTGTGAATGCCAATTTTTCTTCCCACCTTATGGCAGGATAAAGATACCCCACTCAATTTTCATCAAAAGCACATGAAAGCAATCAAGGCTCCTGTAGTTTCTATGGAAATAAGGGATGCAAATTGGGATTGCGTGGTGCCTTTTTTCTTGAATTTATCCATAAAAATGCAAATACTCTTCAACAGACACTAAAATATTTGCCTTGTTCTAAGGGAGGCAAAAATATATAGATGAGGCTTTTGTCCACCGGCTCTCCTGGCGAAGAGATATGACAGCCCGTGCGGCACGAGCACGAACCTATTGAAGCTGAACAATCCCTGTCAGAGCATGAAAACGGGCAGAGGTGGCTCTGGCACGAGTGTGCGGGGCCCCAAGGGCTGCGTTTGCTCCTTGCAGGTCCCTCGCCCTCCAGCGTTAGCAAGCAGGTTGCCTGCCCTCTCCCCCAGCGCCGCAGGCTTCTCGTACACCCCTGCCCACGACGCAAGGTCACTCCAGCCAAGCGAGTCCGAAGAGCAATGTCATCTCTTTGGTATGGAAAACAGCAAAGCAAGGGGAACAGCACAAGCAGATCACGTCCGTGATGCATCTGCTTTGCTTTCCTGCCAGGCGTTTCAGAGCGGAGCACATAACGGAGGATATTCTGCTCCCGGGCTACGTCTCATCCTGTCCTACAGCAGGGACCGATCAGATCCTTCGTTCAGCGTCTCCCGTTTTTTCCTGCTTTTCTGGAAGCTCGGTTGCGGGCTTCATACAGCCCTTACCGACAGACGCTCACAGCTCTGGGAAAGGCTGGTCTGGGTCTGTGCCCCCCGCAAGGTCCCAGCGCCGCGGCGCAGCAGCACGTGGAGCCAAGCGTCCTGCGGGGCCATCGTCCCCCCCCCGGTGCACGCACCCGCTCCCGGACCGAGGGCGCTTCGCGAGGTCCAGGGACGGCTTTTTGAGTCACTGTTGCTGGCCAAACAGCAAACCCTGGAAACTCAGCTGGTAACGTGTCAAGAATGAACTAGAGAATGCTGCAGCCGCGTGATTATAAACTGGCAATTAATTAATTGTGCTGTCACTATATCCACCTGAGAACAACAGCTAGATCAAAGAACTCAACAGAGATCAAAATGATTAGTAGATCACTTTCCTTACAGTTGAAAGTGCCAATTAGATACAGCAAGGAAGTAGTCTGGATTAGCTGCTTCTACTAACAGCTCTGGAAGTGAAAAGTCGCTCAAGAGACTGTAGAAAAATGAAAAAAAAAAGTCAGGAAAGCCTCATTGCTCACACCACGGACATAAAGAGAAGTCGTGGTGGTCCAGCCATTGATTTTTCCTTTCCAAGGATGCCAAGCGCCTCCCGGTGCTCACCATGCCGAAATGAGCCAGAGGGATCTCCCCGCGCCTGCTCGGCTCTGCGCAGCTACAGACCTTCCCGAGCGGGTCCGGGAGCCACAGGCCGGCCAGGAGCGGGGTGTCCAGCTCTCCGGCCCGGGGGCCCCATCCAGGGCCGCGGTGCCGGCGGGCGCTGCTGCCTTGTCCCCATGCACGCGGACGCGGCGCCGGCTGCACGGGCGGCCAGAGCGCCGTCCCCACGGCACGTGCCCATCGCCGGAGCAGGGGAGCCGTCAGGGGTGCTGCGGATTCGACACTACTCCATTTCTTAAGTCTTCAGTCTTGGATCGTCCTCTTTCAGGGAAAGCTGCTGCAGCCTAACCGCAGGCACAAGCTCGCGGGAGGCGTCGCTGAGGGATTCCCGGCACACGTTACGCTGGTGCCGTGTCCGTGACCGCGTCGCTGCGGATACGAGGGGGCTGCAGGCTGCGGCCGTGCAGCACCGCCAGCGCGAGGGACGCTCCCCCGCCGCTCCCCCGCGGACGGGGCCGGCGGGCTGCACCGGCAGCAGCGGGCAGGGAGCCGGGCAGCGGGGCAGCACCGGGGAGGCCGCGTCTCCTGCGCAGCAGGCCCCGAGCAAGCAGCCATCGGCCCCCGCGAGATGACTCCCATTCTCCAGCGGGACAAGAGCCCGCGTCCAGGCAGGCACAGCAGCTCTGCAGCAAGACGCCGGCTGTTTTGCATGTACTTGCCGTCCTTCTTTAAGATGTAGTTAGCACTGAGCTTCATCTTCATTGTCTCCTGTTTGTCACATTGTTTAATTTCTCTTTTTAATTGACTCAGACATTGTTTAATTTCTCTGTTTAATTGGCTCAGACAGAGAGGCTGCAGGCAATGTCACTCTCACATCATCTCCCAGAAGCACTGCAGGCACGAGGGTGACAGCGCTGGTCGTGGGCAGCGAGGCTGCGAGGCATCCCTGCAGATCCACCCCCGACTGAGAACCAGGAGGCAGCGACGGAGAATAGAAATAAATCATAAGTATTCGGCAGGACGAAAGCTATTAGCAGGGTGCCATGCAGGCTTGTACGGGAACTGCTCTCATTTAACACACGTGCCTACGAGTGGGACAGCAGGTAGGATGAGAATTCAGCAAACACACCGACGACACGAGTATTTACATTATTCAAGTCCAGAAGTGCCTGAAGGGAGCTGCTGAGGAGCCTCACAAAATGAGGTGAAAGCAGGTAAAGACAGCGAGCAACACAGTTCTGCCTTACAGACGCAGTCTTAGAGCAGCCATTGCAAGCTGCAATGATTTTCCTCATTGATACAGATTCAATAGACGCCCAGCAAATATTGAGAAGATGTTCTTCTGCAGCGTAAAACATCTGGCATCCAGAGTGCCCCATACCTTCCCAGGGACGCGCGTTACTGAACAAGCGTGTTTACCTCCCTGGGTTCRGCACTGGCTGCTTGGGCCACAGGATTTACAAACAGAGCGAACTACCCAGAACACCAAGCGAGGGGCTGAACCCCCGAGGTGAAGGTCTCCGCATCCCCCATCGGCACCGTCGCTCCCTGTCCAGCCCGGGACCTTGGACCTTGCTACCCAGCTGCCCCGGCTGGACCGTTCCGCCAGCCACACGCTGCCCATCCACCGCGGGAGCAACGCAAGAGTCGGCTGCTCGGGACGGGTCCGACAGGCTCTGGTGCTCCCACGAGCTCTCCTCCACACCGGCTTCCTTTGACGGGTGCTGGATGGGATTGGAATAACTAGAGGTGAAAAACACACGTTTAAACTTCTTTCTGTGGAGAGCTACAAGTGTTTGGAGATCTGCAGCACTGCTCACTGAAAAGATTTTTTAATAGCTTTGACCTTTTTGGGTTCTGTGAAGTCTCCTTTTGTCAAAAAGTATATATCAAAAGAATTCTGGAAAAGAGCTCAAGATAATACAAATGTTCTGCAGACCTTTGAGGAAATTGCAGAATGCTTCCTCATGTTCTTGAAATATTGTTCCAAAGATTAGACTATCAGCCCCAGCTGCTGCAGACATATAATGGTTTATAACCAGGAACGGCAAATAATTGCTGGTCAGAAGGCAATATAAATATTTGTTATTGCAGATGACTTATGAATAAGTTATTTGAAATGGCAAAATTAATCAGACAATGCATCTGACAAATAAGTATTTGATCAGCTCTGTCCGTATCACAGTGGCCAGCCAGGCACTCTGCAGAGAGAGTTCCTTGAATACACGAAAACCTTCAGAATTTATGGAAAGAAATATCACTTCACCTCAGGACATCCAAGCAAAGAGAGAAGCGGTCAGAGCATAAATTGTCAGACTCAAACTTCAGACCAGATATATTCGAAAAGATCCCTGGTGCGAAGGCTGACGGCCTGGGAAGCAGGACAAGGGTGGCCCCAACCCAGCAAGCGCCAACACCTCCCACCTCCCCGGCGAGGTGCGATGCTGCGCGGACACGGCTTCGTCCGCGGCACCTGCAGATCCGGTCGACGCGCCGCACTTCTTGCAGCCACGTTGCCCTGCGCAGGGCATCAGCGCTCCACGAGCGCACCGGAGGTGGCACCGAGTCGGGGGCTGCGGCTGTCCAGGCCGGTATTCCAGCACCATGTTCGGAGTATGCCGGGCTAGCCTGACCAGAAGCTTTTTTTGGGAGACAAACAAAAATGAGCGTGTGCCAGTCTACACTGTACCTCATCTGTATTCAGCACATCACCAAAACGTGAAGAAGAAAATAGCCCCTGAAAATAAAAGTATGAGAGAGAGGAGGAGACAGACCCATGAAAACAGCAAACAGCTCCTTGGCTCTGTCTCTGTCACTCCCACACCCTCCGAGCTGCTGCGTGCAGCAGTTAGTGCTCCTGGACTCACCAGTGTTCAGAAACATTAATACAACCTGCTCCGAGATGTGCACGTATTACCCATTCTGAAGTGTAAAACAGGCAAGGAGGAGCATATTTGGGGCGATTTCTTTCCTTTGTGCATTTTAGCTCAGAACAATCTAATATCAAAACACTAGTGCTTGCCTCCAATAGCTTAAATGTCGGTATTCTATTATTTTTGCAGTCTGGTCCCAAGGGATAGAAAGGGCACCGTACCGCACTCAGCAACGAGGACTCGCAGCGCTTTCCCCGCGCGCCGAAGGGGCGAGCTGCCGCCGGGGCAGCGCTGCGGGACCCTGCGCAACGCCCCGAGCTGACCGACGCCTTTGCCGGAGGCAGGTGCCGCGAGCGGGGCCCACGACGAGCTCGGGGAGCTCCGGGGCCTCGCGGGTATTTCGCACCGCTCACCTGCGCCGGAACCTCCCCGCACGCTCCGTGAGCGCTCCCCGGGCCGGGGCTGTCGGCGAGGAAGGGAAGATCCCTCGATGAGAAAAGATGCTAATATCTCATTTACATTTTTTAAGAGGCAGATCCCTATGAAGTCACATGAGTGTCATTTTTCTACAGTCTCCAAATCCCCAGCCACTTCCAGATGAGGCGAATAAAAGCTTATTATTCAGCTTACGCCGCAGGACTGGCACCTGCCCCCAGGACAGGGGGATTATCCGAGGCCGGGAGGAGAAGCTGGCAGATTAAACTTCTCCTTGTATCCAGCAATTCGTGGTCTGATTTGTATCAGGGAGGAGCTCTGGTGTCAGAAACAAAACGGCACCAACCCTGCCAGTGGCCGCGGTCCCACGGCCGTGGGGAGGAGGCGGCCGCGCCGGGGGGACGTCCCGCCGGGCCGGCGTCACCCCCTCCGCGGCCGCGAGCGAGCACCTCCGCGCTGCGCCCCTCTGCCGGGGCATCACCCGCTCGGCTGGGACACGTCCAGGTTGGCACGTAGAGGAATTTTCCGGTCTGTTGTGAATATTTTCTACTCAGTCAACCTTTTATTTAAATGACATTCGGCTGCAGTGCTAAAAGTACGATATTGAAAATCAATAAGTGGAAAGTGTTTGAAAGCCAATCTAAATCAAATATTACAATATGGTGAAGTTAATCATCTGAAATTAACCTTATAACTGCTTGAATCACTCTAATCTATAAAGAAAATCAATACAGGCATATCAAACCCTACTCCAAACTGCTGCCTGCTCCGGCTGACCATGCAAGTGGAAAATAATAGCCAGTGGACGCTTATTGCTCCTTATTATATGTTAACACCCCACATGGGGCTGAGATGCTCAGACGAGGATTCCCCGGGGAGCCTTTGCCATGAGCTGCAGGCAGGAATCCTGCTCCGCAAGGGCCAAAGAGACACCGCGAGAGCAAAACCCCTCCACGTCGCTCTCACGGCACTTAATTTCACAGAGCCAGGCGGAGCCGCGAGTGACTAACAGGCTGTTTCACAGGGAGAATTGATTGTCCCTGGATGGAGAACAGCTGCTGCAGCACCGGCACCCTGCGCCCACTCCGGATCCAGCCCGGTCCCCGGGGCGCTGCTGCTGCTGCTGCATCCATCCCGCCAGGTCCCAGGCCCAGCCGCGGGGCGCCAGGTGGGAAGCAGCCACGCAGGTCTGCGCCGGCGCTGCCCGCTCTGCGGGTGCAGGTCCCATGGCCACTGCCGGCACCGCTCCGCACGGTGCTGCACCCTCCGCTTTGCACTGCACACACTGCTCCGCACTGCACCGCTCTGCACCACGCTGCACCATGCACACCGCTCTGCACTGCACCACCCTGAGCCCCCCGCTTTGCACTGCGCACACTGCTCTGCACTGCACTGCGCTGCACCGCGCTGCACCATGCACACCGCTCTGCACTGCGCCATGCTGAGCCCTCCTCTTTGCACTGCACACACTGCTCCGCACTGCGCCGCTCTGCACCGCGCTGCACCATGCACACCGCTCTGCACTGCACCACTTCGCACTGCGCCACTCCGAGCCCTCTGCTCTGCACTGCGCACACTGCTCCCCACTGCGCCGCTCTGCACCGCGCTGCACCATGCACACCGCTCTGCACTGCACCACTTCGCACTGCGCCACTCCGAGCCCTCTGCTCTGCACTGCGCACACTGCTCCCCACTGCGCCGCTCTGCACCGCGCTGCACCATGCACACCGCTCTGCACTGCACCACTTCGCACTGCGCCACTCCGAGCCCTCTGCTCTGCACTGCGCACACCGCTCCGCACCGCTCTGCATCACGCACACCGCTCCGCACCACTCCACGCCACACTGCCCCGCGCCGCTCCGCACTGCGCCCTCCAGCACCGGGTCACAGCCGCGGTCCCCAGCGAACCTCCCCCCTAATCACAGCCGGGGTGACAATTATTGCCCGACAGGGAATTCACCCCAAAACAGATTGACCTCCATATGGGCTGGATGCCCTTCTCCCAGGACGGAGCTCTGACGCTCCGGGTGTGCGAACAACCCGCCCGGCGGAGCTGCAGCCCGGCGGCGAGAGGCGCGGAGCGGCTGCCCTCCCTGTCGAGCTGCATTTCCAAAGTGGCCATCAACGTGGCATTTGCTAGGAGGCTGCGCGATGTGACAGTGATAAGTGCTTTGATAGCAGATAGAAATCTATAAATAACAACAGCTTCTCTCAAAAACCTCATTTTAAAATAATGAAGACATTTCTTAAAGTGACAAGTGTCTCAAATAGTGACAGTAAAAGCTGGGGGTGGGGGGCATTTCTGAAGTCTCAGGAACAGACGCGAGGAGGGACCTCGGCAGCACCCGGCGCAGCCCGGCAGCACCGGTGCGGGGAGGGCGAGCGCAGGCCTCCCCGGGTGCTCTCGCGATGCCCGCACGACGCCGGGCAGGTCCGCACACACGGCTGCTGCCCAGGGAGCCCGGCTGCTCCGAACGGGTCCCCCCCGTATCGACGGCAGCCCCTGCCCCCCTGCTCCCCTCGCTGCTAGACCTGCTGGCATGAGCCGGCCACACCAGAGTCAAAATATTGTCTGCATTACAAGGCAGAAACTAATACCAATTTTCTAGCTGCCAATCCGGCATGCTTCAGCAAGGCCGCCGCACTCCCCAGTTCTGTGCATTAAATTGCCTTGCCCCGTCTGCCGCCCTGGCTCCCCACCCAGAGCAGCCCCTCAGGGTGCATCGCCCCGCCAGCGCCGCCAGTCCCACCCCGGTTCCCTTCAGCTGAGGCAGGGTGAAATTTGAAGAAAAGAGGAAGTTTTATCAGTCATCTGAGCGCTCAGCGAAGCGGCACAGTCTGGGTCAGATCATAGTTATCCCCAAACCCAAGGGTAAGAGCGGGGGCCCGAGGGTCCCACCAGAGGGGGAAACCTGTCCCCAAAAGCTCAGCACAAACCCCTGGGAAGCGGCAGCACCTCCCTCGCCGCCTGCCACGGGACGGGAACGCACCCTGCCCCAGGGGCTCACCTGGATCCAGCTCTCCCGGCTCCGCACGTCCACTCCCCGGGCAGCCCCAGGGCCAGCGCAGCACTGCTCAGCTCCTTGGGGTCAGGTCGTGTGAATTTGCAGCCAAATGACCCAAATCAGCAGCAGGTGAGGCCAAGCACAAACACGGCAGCGGTGCAAGCAGAGCGTGCCGCAGCAGCCTGCCCCCTCTTCCTTGTAATTAGCCTTTTACTGCACATTCATTTTTGAAGTTTTTGCTGTGTTTTAAATCAAGATGTAAATGATATGTTGCCACAGAAGGAGGGAGGAGAACAAGTACTGAACTGGGTAAAAGCTATCCCAGGAGCGAGGCGTGCCAGCAGGAAGGCTGGAAAAGATGTCTGAAGCAGCAGGTTGCCACAGGATGATTAAGAATGGCCCTTTGATATTGGAAATGTGTTTTAATGAGCTTCCTGCAGCATACATCCCCTAGGTTCCCGTGGACGGGTCTGCACAATCCTCCCCTGCCTTCACCCAAAGGGGCACCAAGAGCGCAAAAAATGCCCCATTGATGTACTTCAAGCTGAAAGGGTTTTAAATAACTGGGAGCTTTCTCAGTGTTTAAGAGTCTCTTCATTTCTTTAAATTGCAAAGAGGAACTGCATTTTCAGAATCAATACCCAGACTTTACAAACATCTCTTCAGGTGAGGAGGTTCAGCAGTGGAGCTGAGCTCTCACGGGGGAGAGCTGGAAGTAGATGCTTTATGTCCGAGCTGCAGCAGGAGGCAAATCTCAGCCGCGACTCCGGCAGAACCGCGCTCTCCGCACCGCAGGAGCCTCCTGTGCTGCATTACGATTTGTTTTAGGCTTTGAGCTTTCTGGGGAAGGGACTGTGTTTAATTTTGGTGTGGGTATACAGTGGCCAGGACAGAAAAATCTGTGCCCGCTGAAGCTGTGAGCTCCTGCCAGGGCGAGAAGGGAAGAGCAGGCGGGCGCAGCCCCGGCTCTGGTGGGAGACGGAGGAGGGAGGCGCTGCCCCTTCCCAGCTCTGGGCATCGGCACCTCCTTCGCGGCCCCAGAAATGGGCACTCGGGCGAGGGCCCAGCCGCCAGCGCCGCTCGGGGCTCTGCTCACCTCCCGCTGCAGATTCGGGGTCTCCCAAGACCTGGGGAGAACGGTGAGGCTTTGGCAGCCTTTCCTCAACTGCCCACCCAGCTAGTCCCAGAAAGAAGCTGCTCCCGTGCCCGGCGCGTTAAGAGGCAATGCAGGCAAGAATTGGGCATGTCAGCAATTACACGACCGTAAAACTCAGGGCAGGTTTTTGCCCAATGTCACTAAAAACATTTACAGCCTATTGGAGGGGACAGTTGTCCCATTAAGAAACCAAGAGACATTCTGGCTTTCTTCAGCCTCAGGGCTTGGAAGCAACAAGCGTTTACTGCCTAATTAAATTTTAATGTACTGGCAGAGTACGGGTCTTCCTGTGGATTTGTACTGGAGAGCGTGCCACGCTGTGCAGAAGCAGGGAGGCTCAGACTGCCCGCAGCCCCCCCGTGCCCTCCGTCAGCCAACGCCTCCAGGGGCCGGCGGCGAGCGCGGCCAGACACCTCGAGTCACGGCGACGGCCCCGGAGCCCCGCGCGCTTCTGCACCCGGACGCGCTGCCCAGGCAGTCTGCCTCCCTCCCAGCAAAAACGCGAGCAGGAAGCGGGACGCGACGCTGTGAGGCCGGGGGAGACGAAGGCGACTGTTGCTGCATGCGCGGGGTCCCTYCTGCCACGTCACCGGCCCTCGTCCCAGCGCCTGGGACTCCTCGCGCCGCGACGGGGACCCGGGGCCGAGCCCCGTCCSGGCCGGGATGCAGCCGGCTGCGCAGACGCGCCGCGGCAAGCGAGCGGCTGGGACCTCCTGCACGTTGCTGCGGGGGCCAAAGGCGCAGGGGTCTCCAGCCACCATTTCCTTGGTAGACAAATGAAAACGCCCTCCCGAGGCCCGGCACTGACAGAGGGCCACGAGCAGAGACAGGTCCTGGCGCTAAAAATGCTGTGATTTTAATGGGTGACTCACATGTTTTCATTGTGCCACAGCTCTCCCACCGCAAAGCTGCCTGCAAGAGATCTTCACACAAGCCTTTCAGAGCACTGCGCTGAAATAAGGTGCTGTCAAAACAGCATATATTTCTGCAGCTGCCACAAGGAGTTGTTATTATTGTATTTTTCTTTAATACAGAGACGAGTGTGCTCCAGCGCGCAGGCTGCGGCTGTGCTGGGAGGGGAGAGGCAGCTCAGAGGAGACTGAGTTTCAGGTCTAAAGCAGAATAAGCCAGAGCGTTTTTGCTGGCCAGAGCACAGATGCAAATGCCCTCGGAGATGCCTGGCCCTGGACGCGGTGGAGCCTGCGACTGCATTACAAACATCCCGGCGCCCCGCTCCCCACGGCAGAAGCCGTTTCCCCCGAACGCGCGCGTGCCGCCCCCGCTGCCGCGTGCCGGGACCTGCCCGGGGCCGGGCTGAGCGCGGGGGAACCTGCCCCAGCTGCAGAAGGAAGCGCTGCCGGGAACACGGGAGGGCGGAACAGAGGCGCCGGCAGCCGGTCTGCCCCGCTGCAGGCAGGCACGCGCACACACACGGTCACTCTTTAGCAGCACAAACCGCCAAGCAATTGAGTAACCATAACACTCGGTTTCAGTCCGGCCAGGGAACAGCCGGAGTTTGATCAGTATTTTCCACAACGGCCACATCCGTGTGATAAATGCACTTATGGGTAAGAGGAACAGATTAACCTGCTGGTGCAGATGGCAGCTGGCACCGGGGAAAAAAAGATGGCTCAGTTCAGCAGCGAAGGACGCGAAGGGCCAAAGCCAGGATTCCTGCAAAACTGATGGCATGAGGCAGCATTTGGGAGGCGTTAATGAAAGTCAGCCCCAGAAGTGCCCACCCATGCATAGGGACGCTGAAACCGGGTCTGGAAAGCAGCAGAAAGTGAGACTGTCATGCAGGAAGCAGGAGCAGCTGAACCAGGAGATAATATATATACTTGGGGCAGCTGATGGATGAAGACATCGGAGGAATTGTGCTGCAGCAGAGTGCATGTGGGAAGATAAAAGGCACCTCAAAAAGCACTTCCCCAGCATCAATCCTTCCACTTGTGACAAATCGTTTGGAGTCAGGGTAATTTGGCAGCCAGCTGGATCAGAGATTACATCTGAGATTTCTCACCCGCAAGCTAATGATGAGAAATCCAATCGGATGCAAATGGCAGTGAGCAGAGGGTGTAAGTGTGAAAAGCACCATGCAGGGGAGCAGCACAGCCCTAGGAAAGCCCTGAGTGAGGACCCAGAACGCTGGAGACGGAAAGGCAAGTGCCATTGCAAGGAGAGGAAGGGTAGACGGACCCACCGCATGCCGAATCCCTTCTTCGGACTGGCTGTGCATAGGGCTGGGGAAGGGAAGACAGACTTCCCAAGCAGCACAAAATGAAAAGCTGAAGAAAAGGATCAAAAAACACATGGGCATAAAGACATCTCCTTTTTCTTTCTGGATATGTATCTCCATCCACTAAGGCTATTTTTATTCTTTTCCCAGCTGCAAACACTGGTTGAAATAGGCTCTCATTTCACTGCTCTGTAATCCATCATGAACTTAAATTTGTCTGTATTAGAAAGTAACCTTGTGCTGTATCAGCCCCAGCTTCAAGAGCACAGCACGTAGGATTCAGTGCTGGACAACGGTCCACAAGCTCTCCAGAGGCTCTTCCACCCCGTCCTGTTTCTCTGCCGCTGCCAGCTTGCACGGCTTTGTGTTTGGTCATCCTCGTTCTGTAAATAGTAATATGGGGCACTCATAGGCCACGTCTGGGGCAACACCTCCCTGGGTTGATGGATTTTCGTCTATAAGGTTTAAGCGGACCTCGTCTGCTGGAACGAGAATGGCAAATGGGGTTGTACAGACGCGCTCCATAAACACCTCTGCTACTGGCACAGTGCAGTCCCGGGTGCTCTTCCAAATTAAAACACCTAGTAATGTGCTCACGTAAAATATTCCTGGTGCCTGGGACAGGGCCAGAAGCCGCTCAGCGCGGCTGGCGTGGAGTCCCCGCTCAGCGGCACGGGGACGTGCCGGCGTCCCCCCACGGTGAGCCACAGGCAGACTCCGGGGGGGTCCCGGGCAGCGCGGCACGGACCTCGCGGCGGGGCTCACCGGCAGCCCGCACCACGCTGCCCGCACCCGGCCGCCCTCCACGCAGGGGCTCCTGGCCTGCACCGTCGAAACACCTGCTTGGAAATGGTAACGAAGGAAAAACGGACTTAGCAATGGTGAGCAGGAAAGAAGAGGGGTCCAAAAGTATTATCCAAAGAAGATGAAAGACTGTTCATATTCTGGTTTCCGGGTGAAACATATACACATGGTGTGATTTTGCTGGAAATTCATTAATTTTCCACATATTCCCAGTAAGCTAATTTATCAAATAGCAACTGCATAAATAGTTCAGGCAAAAATGCTGAAAGTAGATTAAACATTGATGCAAGTATATATTGATTTGAACATTCCTGTGCCTTTGCTTGTGACACATCAATAAAATTAAATAATATCTTAATAAAATGTCTTGGTAATTATGTCTTTTCCCTTGGGTAAGTGTGCCCTCCAGCAATGTAATTAAAACCAAAATTACATTAACCCTCCAGTGACCATTTGACAAAAAATTAAGAGTCTAGAGAGTTCTCTGAACTCTTATGCCCAGATCGATTATTCTCCGCGCTAGATCTAGCTCTTGCACACCACGGCATACCCCACTTTCATTTGGACACGGCTGGAAGATGGTTCTCCTTCACACCATTCAAATGTCAGGAAAGTCAGGTCCCTGCACTACCTGGGAAAACAGAAATGCCTTCAAAATTGGTTTTTTCGGACTCTGGGAGGACTTGGCTTTCTAACCTCTGGTGACTGTGCGAAAACTGCCATGACTTTACAGCAGCGACGAGTCAGAGAGGCCACGCGTTCCTCACTGGCACTCAGCGAAGACAGCGGGTCGGCCAAGGACCAGCTCTGCCCTTGCCACAGGCACAAAACTCTAGACAGATCTCTGTCGTGAGGCCTAAACCGACTTTTCCTCCCTTGAACCGTGGTAACCAAAGCACCAAGGCAAATAACGCTGGCCCAAGTCGTGCAAGGTGACCGTGCTGTGTACCATGATGCTGATACTTCCAGGAGAAAATCAGTGTGCTTGTGAGGAGCTGAACAGGCCAAGTCAAATGGGATGGGAATGAGCATATACCTAGAGATATTAAATATATATTTTTTTAATTTCGATGATGCAAAACATACACAGTCTAATTATGGGTCTTGCTGGCTGTGGGGTAAAGAGACTTGAACTCGGGCTTGTTCTGGTGCTGTGCGTCCCAGAGTCCCAAGCCAGCCTGGGGCGTGGGGGAGGCTCTGCAGCAGCAACGGGAAAAGCCGCTATTTCTGTAACCGCTTGCCTCCGACTGCAAATCATTCGCTTCCCAGACGCTCTGTTTCCGAAGGGTGGCTGGATTGTTGCTGCCTTGCTTACGATTCCCAAAATCAGTCAAGCAGTGCCAGATAATCAAGGCATTGCATCTGTCCCTTTCTACTGGATCGAGGCCACGCTTCAAATCGCGGCCTCCAGCACCTCATCCCTCGCACCACCCTTGCTCCCAGCCAGCCAGGCTCCTCCCGCTCCCCTGCTCTGCCAGCAAGCCCAGCGCAAAGCCCGCTCTGCTCCCGCTCCCGCGCCAGTCACCTGCTCCCTGCACCGCAGGGCCGCAGCCAAACCCGGCTGCCTGGACGTGGTGCAGGCGGGAGAGCCGGGCACGGTCTCCGGGGCTGGACGGGGGTACGCAGTGCACGCGAGCTCTTCGGGGCAGGAGGAAGCCGCTCCACGCCCCGCTCAGCACCTCCTGCATGGGGCTCCCGGCAGAAACGAGCCCACCTTGCACGGAAACCTGCTGCCTCTCTCCTAACGGCAGCCAGCACGTCTCCTTGGGGTCCCGCCTGCTCCCGCGACGGGAAGGAGAGGCGGCAGCTCCCTGGCACCCAGGCAGAGCGCGCGGCCGAACGCCAGGGCAGGGCAGGGCTCTCGCCGTCGCCTGCAGGAGCTCTGCCCCGGGACCCCGCTCCGCCGGCCAGCCCAGCGCCGCCACAGCGGCAAACGCCGGCTCGGCAGAGCCTCCTCTCCTCGCCGCGTGGGCCCGCAAGCGCCCGCGACAGCGGTTCCAGCCACAGCTCCCTCGGAGGAGCAGCTGTTTGGAAATGTCACCAAAAACTTCGTTACCCACGAGAACATTCAGAGCGTGCACGAGAGTCCATCATTAACATCCGCGGCACCAAAGTCCCTTGTCATTTCTCATTTGGCAGCAACGAACAGCAGTCCTCCCCGCTGACGGAGACAGTGACAACATGACCTTTCAGGAATCACGGAGTAATCCATTTGCTGTGACTCTGCTGTGTCACGCTGTCAGCTTGTCACCAAAACTTGCCACTCACATAACCTATTAGTTGTCCAATTTGTCGTTCTGTCATGGACCTTGATACTCAGTCCAGTGACTCTGTGCATTTTTAATGCTCTTCTCAGTTAATAAAAATAACGCCTCGGGGCTGGGGGATTGCAAAGTCAGCCCTAATGCAGCACGTTCCCCTCGCCAGCACCCAGCACGTCCTGCCCCCCCCGCGGCGGCACCTCGCCGGGGCCACCCAGCAGGACAGGAAAGCCGTGGCTGTGGCCTTGACTCAGCTCTCCATGCAACACGTCTTCCTCCAGCCTCGCAGAGAGGCCTGCTGAGACCTAACATAACGCTGGAGACCACAAAACGGTTCATGTCTTTGGTGGGAGCTGAGCTGCAGGAGGCCCCGTCCCTCTCCAGCTCTGCCCCTTGCTCCGGCGGTGGGAACAGCCCTCAGCAGGCTGCGGCTCACAGCCAGCTGGTGTTTTGAAAACAGCAGCTGTGAAAAGCCACGTGGCCTTTTAACGGGGAGGAACATCAAGCTGTCTCCACCGCGGCGGCTGCCGGAGGCGTTCGGACGCAGCCCGCAGCTCCCGCTTGCGGATGGGTCCCAGCACCGGGGCAGAGCACCCAACGCCCCTGCGCCCGAGGGGGCAAGGGCTGCAGGGAAACCTCTGCAGAGCGGCTGGGCGCAGGCAGGACCACGGTACAGACTGCAAGCCACGCAGACCGGCTCGCAGGGACAGACGGAAACAGATGACGGGGGATCCGACAGCTTCTCACCTCCACAGAAGTCAGCAGGCGACACATCTCTAACACAGCTGGCAATTCCCTACTGCTCACCAGGTCTCCAGTTTGCTACTCTTCCTGGTGTTGGACTGAGCTGCTGCAAGCCAGACTCCGATGTCGGGAGCTGCCCGGGGAGAGCCAAGACGCTTCTGCCCCTAACAGCTCCCAGATGTTGCATGCAGCAAGGCCAACACGAGCCTCCCCTGGGCAGCTGGGGCAGAGCGTGCAGAAATGACAGAGTGCACAAAGCTGTGGGCAAACTGGGTTGCAATTTAGCTCTTTTCCCTAACCAGGAGAGCTTCTCTTTTCCTTTTACATCTTCAAAGCAGGACTTTCATTTTGAAAGCGCGTGCTGACCAATTTACAAGAACGCTTCTCAGCACACAGGTGTTCAGTAAATCCTAAGCTTCTTGTCATTCCTGATGTGAGATCAGCCCCTCATCTCTCTCCTGCACCCTGAACAGACAACTATGCTTTTTAAACAGGAGAACCATGAAGAGCAAATAGCAGCAAGCTGAAGCCTTTGCTGACTGGAAAGGTCTGGTCTGTGCAGCAATCGCAGGCACTCAGCAAAGCAGACATCCTCTGAGCAAGTTCGGGCCTGGAAGGAAGGCAGTCTCCTACCCCCACCCCGAACGATCACAGCTCCACGTCTGAACTGCACCCAGCAGAGGAAAGCCTTTACGTCTTGGTTTATATCATGCAGTTTGCTTTGAGAGGTGACTATAACTGATGCTGTGCTTCTATAGATGTTTTCATCTGAAGGCCTCACAGAACTTCGCAGCCATTAATTAGCAAAGAACATCCTGGCACCATCAGCTAATGAGAGAAGGGAGACAGATGAAAAAGCCGTTCCTGAAAACCTGGATCAATCCCGAATTCACAGCAAAGTTTTTTTAGCTTGTTAGGGTTGGAACAAAAACAATCTGGCAAACTATTGTGATGCTTTTGCATATCTAATAAACAGATATTTGTCTATCTAGATACAATTACACAATGAAACTTTAGCTGGATAGCAGTCTGGACCCTCTGCTTGCTTAACCTTTCCCTGAAATCCTTATGCTGTGTGCTGTACTTTGTCATGCATTTAAACACCATAGTTAAAACCCCACTATGACATTTTACACCTGACTTAACCAGCACTAGATTATCAGCTGTTGGTCTGAGAGTGCATTTTTTACAACTTGCTTTTCTCTGAACTTGCATTAAAGGGCCCAGGAAACCCACCGGGACTGAGAAGGTTCAAGACACAAGCAATGTAACCTTACAGCTCTTGGCGTGCTAGTACAGACCATTAGCTGCAGATGTCCTTCTGAAGATCAAGAGTACTTCAAAGCCTCCTGAATTCCTTCTCTAAGCTCCAGGGGCTTGGAACATTTGCACGGCTTGTGCCAGCTGACCTTGATTCACAAGGCAATACTCAGATTCAGAGGCTGACTTCTCCTGAAAGCTGTTGAAACATCTCCCTTCCTCTACCACAGAATAATCAGCAGACCCCAGTTGCACAGAATTGCACAAAGTTACATTTACAATAGCCTGTTGCATAGCAAAAGCAAAGCCTTGAGGTTTTATCTGCAAAGTTGTCTATATATCTGTAATATACTGCGAGAGCCACAAAGAGAAGGTGCTGTATGCAGTAAGAGTTAAGAATTGTAAAGGTGAACATGAATTCCTGTTGCCTGCAGGTTAACCGGGCAGCTGTACATGACCCAAACATGCTTGTCCTTCCACATTTTAAATGCAATATCCACTTGGTGCGCTCTGATCCAAAGACCAGGAGAGCTTCCCTTCTTGTCTCCAGCTCCAACCATCCTTCTTGCAGGGGTTCCTTCCACCGCCAAAGGGACCCTTTGGCCCGGCTCTCCAGCCTCCCTGTCCTAAGCATGCCCGGGGGTGTCCCAGGAAAAGCAACAGCAGGGCTGGGCTGCCAGCAGAGATCACACCAATGCATCCCACACTTGCCTGTGGCAGGATGGGCTGTGGGACTGGAAAGGACCAGGGGCTGCACACAGGGAGAGAGGAGACAGCCCTGCACATCTCCAGAAGAGGCAGAGGTGAAGAATCAAGACATGGGGTCCAGAAATGTGAGGGCAGTAACACAACGGACAAAGTAACAACCCAGGTGCTCTACTGATTTATCTTCCAATAGGGAAATGACACTTCATTCCTGTACTGAAACACTTTTCCAGACAAAACAGATTCATCCAACTCTCAACCTACCAAATGACAAGGTTTTTCTGAGAAAAGCAGCAAGGTTGCAAATCCAAAGTTGCTGTTTGTTCTGCCATGAAAGCTTGAAAATTAATTTATCTGGTGAGAATTCTCTCTGTGTGCAAAAGCCCTTGATTTTTTTTTTAACCTCTTATAGCCTAAAAGATTCATGACTGCCTCCTTTTGCAACAAGACCATTAGCCTCACAGGAAGACGCACAAGGATGTTTAATGTGCCAGAGTACCCCACTGCAACAAAGGGCTTGAGCTCCTCTACCATTAGCGTGTTAAAGCAAAGTGCTCGTAAGACACAGTATGATGGGTGAAAGCTGTATGTCACATCATTTAATGCCTCAAGATTATTCATAGATAGTTGTCTTTACAACAAACTTGGGGGAGGCTCCCCATTCATTCTCTCTGAAGGACAGCAGTGGAGATGGGTCTGCTCTTCCTGGCACTTTCGGGAGGAGGCAGCAACTTGCGTTAGTTCCCCATATGTTCGAAAGAAACACTGAAAATAGTTACTGATTTCTGAGGACTAACATCAGCTAATTTGCAAATATTCCCGTCGGTGACAAGTGTTCTGGAATTTGGGAATTGCTGATAATTCCTTTTGTCACTGTTTACTGTCCTGATATTAGTAGAAAAATAATTCAAATAATGGATAATTTCAATGGTTCATGATAGCAGAAACCAATCCCAGTGTATCTGTATTTTCAAAGGTTCAGAGTACTGGCATTTGCCAGGAAGGTAAATAGTTAATCTGCAGCTGTTAATTTGGAAGGACTGTATTCTCTGGTATACCAAGCTCATACTCACTCTCTCTGCTGTGGATCTCTTGATTTACTGGAGTGACAGTAAGGATAATTTGTTCCATTGTTTTTAAACGAATGAACCAGCCATTGCACAAATAGGACAGTCCAAAATCAGAGAAGCAAAAACCAGAACAAAAACAAAAGACCAAATGGCCTGAGCCTTGGAAGTGGCATAACGGCATTCTGTTTTGAAGATGGAAAAACAGCACAAAAAGCAATGAGTTTTCATGCCCTGGCAGCTCCCACCAGTTACGAGTTCATAGAAGGGCATCGATCTAACACGAGTTTGTTTAGTGTCAGCTGTGGTGGTGCTATATGGGAAATTGATTTCTCCTTTTGTACATTCTCCTCCAGTGGAAGCTGACTCTCTCCATGGTGATGGGATGTGCTGACGAGTTTAACAAACTGCTGATGGAATTATGCAGAATCAGTTCAATTGGTTTTCAGCAGCTGTGTGAAATGGCATTTGCAGGAAATGCAAGGCTGCGTGGCACCTAAGTGAAAACACGACGAGATCTGAGCTCCGAAGCCGTACGCTAAAGAGGAAAAAATACATAGAACCTGAACATCTTCAACGAGACAGTTTGGAAAAGTCCGTCTTCCACCCGAGGCAGGCATCACTAGAACAGCTGGCTTTCCAGGGCAGGGAGGGATTCTTAGCACAACGCACAGCACCACTGATAGGCAACTCAACTGCTTGGAGCAGAGCATGAAGGTGCTGTCAGCACCAAAGGGACACTGCGGAACGAGCAGATGGGGCAGAAAGCCCCAAGGGTGACTGGGAGAGGCAGGGCCATGGGCACAGGAATCGCCAGGCTGGTGCAGTCAGTGCTGCAAGGGAGTAAAGGAGCATCTGATCCTTCTCCTCTGGCTCACGCTCTGGGGCTGCTGCACTAGTGCCCCTATTACGCCACCATTAGACATCTGTCCCCCGTCATCATGCAGCAACACCCAGCAACACCCAAGTGGCATCTTCAGCTTTCTGCACAGTTGGAGATGTCTGCCAAGCTCTCCAGGACAGGATCTGTCCTGGCACACACATCCCACCTGGAAGAGCATGTCAAGTCCCATGCAAGACATCTGTCTACATCTGACGCTGGAGCCTGCAGCAACTGACCCTCACCGCCAAGAGAGGAGTAGAGGTGCTGAAGCTGCGTAGCACACGCGGTCCTTCCAGATGTTTCCTTCCCTGGGGATCTTGCATTGCAGAATACGCTCAGACACAGTCATGTTTCTCTAGCCCAGGGGCTGCAACAGGGGCCACAACAGGGGCCCCCACTTGCTCCAAGTGTGGTGGGGTGAGAAGAGCACAGCACCACTGCAGCGGTGGCTCCGGAGAGCTGATCCGCCTGTTTGCGCCAAAGCATCGTCCCTTCCTCAGAGACGTGCGTCTGTACCACGGCACGCGCCAGGGCAAAGCGAAGGAAGGTCACTTCTTGACCTTCACTAGTGTCAGCATCCTCAAAAAGAGCTCAGGCCCTCCTAGTGGAAGGTGAACAGCTCACCTAACTTCATTAAAAAAAAAAAAAAAAGAAAAATTAGCAAGTTCAGCCTTACAGGGCAGGCACAAAGATAGATGAAAGGAATAAGGCAAGCTGGGAACATCAATAAATTACTGCAGCATCTTATTGGCTGCAGTATTCAATAGCTTACAATGTTTTTTGGTGCCTTAGGCAAGCAGAAGATTTGCAAAAATGCAGAGCCCGTCGCGTGTGATGTATCATTGTCACTCATCAGCTGCTAGGTTGCATTTCCTCTTCCTTTCCGTGCAGGGTGTGTAATTCTGAGCAGCCACAACACTGAATTAGAGAAATGATATCTCTAGGCAAGCATGGGCTGCCTGGTGACTAAATGGCAGGAGGACTGTCTAATTTCTGCTGTTCACAGACAGATATGTGAAGTCAACACAGACCTGAGTGCAAAGATAGGGAATACTTCAATTGAAGTGTCGCTCGTTACCCTACAGAACAAGACACTGTCGTGGGGAGGTGCCCTGCCCACGTGCAGACCTCCCCCGACCTGCCGGGGCCAACGGTCCCTGCTCCCCGTGAAGACCCCCAGGTCCCCGTGCGGAGCCGTGCCGGGAGCCGTGCCAGATTCCCTCCTCGTGTCACGGCTGCACAGGAGGGCGGAGGGGAAGGCTCAGGGCTTCGTTTCTAACGAGGCAGGGACTGCATTTGTACGGACTGGTTGCCCAAGTTCAGCAGCCCCTCGTGCGGGGCAGCGGCAGTGCCGGGGCAGACTGAACAGGGCAGCACTTCCAAGCTGGGCAACATCCACGTGCTGCCGGCAATGGATCCGGCCCTCGCGCAGGAGAGAGGAAACCCCAGGGTTCACGCAGCCTTTTGCTACCACGCAAGCGCTTGCTCCAGCAATGAGATGTGGCGCTTGCGGGATCTCACTGAGAGGAGGACTTGCCCTGCTGTGTCCTATAGAAAGGGGCTTCCACCGATGGCAGGACGGGCTGAGCTCCTTGCAGACGGGCCAAGGAGAAACTGAATCCGTGTTGCCCCTGCAGCCCCAAAGTCACGCTCATCACTTCTGGGAAGCGCTCTGCCCTCATCTGGAAAGAGCCCACGGAAATCCCACTCGTGGAAAGGACTGTTTATGAATGAGTCGGTCTGACCCCAGAAGGCATATGGGATGTGACAGGCCTGTGAGCCTGCTAATAAAGAAAGGCACTCAAAGGCATCCTTGCAGCAGCCCAGGGAAAACCAGATCCAATTAAAAGTGATTTTGGCTAACCCAGTCCTAGTGAGTGCCACATATCTGCAAGATGATATTCTCAAATGTAGTGGACTACTCAATGTGGCTTTGACTGTCGGTGAAAATATTTAATAAACTCTGGGATATGAATCACTATCAAGAACCCTGAACATTAATTTTAGTCACAGTTGGCCACACTGTATCACCCTATAAACACCTCTCCAGTTTCAATTAACATTTCTCTATCTCCTGTCTCACCGAATATTATATTTAACTAATTTAAGAGGATTGGTAAAGATAGTTTTCACACTTCACAGGAAAGCATAATGAAATAATTATACCTGTACCTACAAAAAGCATGAGGATATTGCATAAAGAGCTTTAAAGTCATTTGAAGCAAAAAACTTCTCCAAGAGACCTTCATACGAGCTTTGGCTACTGAGGCTACTGCACGGATACCTGCTACCTCCTTTCTCAGTGTCGGTGTCCGGACTTTGTGGCACCACCCAAGGCTGGTGCAGCAGGGCAGCTTCCACTGCAGCATGGGGCTCCCGTGCGGATCCTGCGGCAGCCCCTGCTCCTCCCGTGCGGATCCTGCGGCAGCCCCTGCTCCTCCCTCCCAGGACAGCAGCACAAAGACATATTGCAGCCCTCCATGGTAGAAACTCCTTCTCTCATACCGGCTGCTCTGGGGCTTTGCTCTGAAAAAGGCTTGTTTCATCCGACACTTCAGTTGTTGTTTTGTGGTGGTGGAGGCAGAAATCTCTGAAGATGATGAGCTGAGGCTCCGCTGGGCAGGAGCTCCGGAGCAGGGCAGCTGCAGACCTGTGGATGGGGCCTGAGGCTCATCCATTCCTGGCTGCAAGGACATGTTTTGGGCACTCTGGGTTCTGCTCAGAGGCTAGAGAGGCCCAGCAAACCTCTGCCTCCTTTTGGTCACATTTTGGAGCTTGCCACCCTTTGGACCTCTTCCACCACCACTTCCAGATCTCCTGACTCAGGGCGAGCCCTGGGCTGTGCAGCATGAGCCCGTGTCCTCTCCAGCAAAAACTGGCCTGCAAAGCACAGATCATGCTCAGCTCCCCAGCTTCCATGGAGGGAATTCAGATCTGCCCTGAAATGAGGGACGGTTTGGCAACCTGAACTGATAACAGCTAAGGAAAGTAACATTTCCAAGACAAAACAGTTTTTTTGGCCATCTGGGTTCAGAAGCAAACTCCCTGAAGGGGAATGCACGCAGCAAAGCCGTATCCAGTCAAAGAGCAGATCACCAGGACAGGAGCCTTTGTGAAACCCCGAACACATCGCCTGAGGCAAGGAGTTTGCACTTGTGTCCAGTGGAGGGGTTAAAGACCCTTCGTCTTCATTAATAGTTTCCTTCAGATAACTCCTCCATTTAATTCAGGAGGTCCATGCAAGGCTAGGCAAGGCAACCAAGCACAAATACCAGTTCCCAAGTCTGTCTTTCACTCCCGGGCAGGGATTTAACCTATACATTTCCCCTAGGAACAACACTGAAAAAGAAGGGAAACCAAGGCACAGCAGTGAACATACAAAGATAACAAAATACTCCCACATTCTCCACACATCACCAAGGCTCCTCCTCCTGGAAGCAGTGCAGCGGGGGGCATTTTGCAGACACAGAGGTAACAACGGCATAAGGTGATGGAACAAATTGCAAACTGCAATTGCATAAGGCTTTCAGGAACAGATAGCATCACTCAAGAGCTCTGGAGGAACAATGAAAACAACCAGACTGCTAACAAGCGAGTGTAATTCCTCATCGAAGAAGCTCCCCTTTCCTCAGGACGGGAGAGCAGCCAGCAGTACACCTGCCCTTAGCTAGGTGGGTACAGAGGGTGCCTCCGTTAATTATAAACTGCTGAGGGCCATTCTGGTAACAAAGAACAGAGCTGGAAGAGGTCCATTAACTGAAGTCAGCGTTTCAGAGGGACCGAAGAGCACATCCTCGAGCCGTGCATCGAGAAGGATTTCTAGCCAGACCTGCTAGCACAACGACGGCGATGCTTGCTTCCGAGGGCAGTCAGCAGGGAGCCTGCTGCTTGTTCCAGCCACGCACAGTCACGTTGAGATCTGTGCCAGCGTGGGAGAAGGGGAAGCTAACACCCACTCGCCCAACGGGAATTAGAAAGTAAGGGGAAGCACAGCTCTGGCCAACAGCTCTCCGGATAACTCAGTTAACTCCTGGTGACCACTTTGGTGCATCTCACCCTCCCGTGATTCACAGGCCTCAACAAAGTCTTTGAAATAATCAGGAACTTCTCTCTCCCACAGGCTCTTGCAGGGCTAGCTCCTAGGGCAGAAGTCTTGCAGGCCGGTGAGCGTGCCCGGCTCAGCCATCTCCTGGCCTGGGCTCGGCTCCACCACGGGACCACCACCTACGTGCAAAGCGTTTGTAGCTGGCACATTGCCCTGCAAACAGGCAGAGCCCAGTAGCACCTGAGCCCCAAACAACTGATATCGGAACACATAAAGACAAGTGTGCAGTAGAAATTAAGTTCTGTGAAGACTCAAATGGCCTTATTCCAGCACAATAATCAATGCAGACTGAAGTATTTCCAGCTTTGGGGTTGGAGAGGGAGGTTGGCAGGTTTGTCACTAAGGTCAGTGTCACATAGAAAAACCTTTGGCAAATCAAGCTGCCCTGATTTTTAAAAAGTGTACACAGACAGTGCAGCCCCTTGACAGTGACGGATACCAGGGCAGAGGGACACAACTGCTCCAGATGAATCAGGGCAAAAGCTTCTCCAGATGAATCAGGGCAAAAGCTTCAATACCTTCAGATGCCTGTTTACAAAACATAAGTCTGTTTGTTCGTACACAGCTGCGCTTATGTGATTTGCCTGAGGCATAAATCTGAATGCCCAAACTTTGTTGCTCCATTCAGCTGTCCACAGCCCAAGCATCCAGTTTTCAGGCATTTACGATCCTGGAGCACATTACATACAAGTACTGGGACACAAGACATTCCCCCTCCAGTGCCGAGCCCTCCATCCGTGACTTTGTTTATGGCACTTGGCTCATCCCTGTCCTCTAACAGCAAATCTCATGTATTTTCACTGACTTGCTGGTTCTGCTGCTTTTGGGCCAAGCAGGGGCCTCTCTGTCAGCAGCTGCCTTTGACATTTTGGTTCAAAGCAGCAGAATGGTTTTGAAGCAGACTCCCCAATCCTCCCCATTTTCTATGCACTGGTTTTATTTGCAGAGCAGTTTTAGTATATGCAAACAAGGTTTCTTTTGGAGGAAACTAAAGCAGAAACTCTTTTCTGGGTGCACATCAGACATTTCCAATCCATAATCAGGGCAAAATAGACTGAACAAATGACTGGTCGGCTTCAAACCACAGGCCTAGTGGTTAGGTCCAGAGGCTGAAACTAAATCTAGTCCAAAGTAAAACCTCCAAACTGCACACACAGAAGATGTAGGGGCCCCAGCAACAACTGCTTCAGTCTACTAATCCACTCCTATCCTGCAAAACCACTCGCTAACATGGGCCCAGCCCCTGAACACACCAATGCCAAACCTGTCTATCCTACTGGCATCCCCAGACGCTTCCGAAAAAGGAATCTTCCGAGAGTCTCCTTAGCTCTGCCACAAATCCTGCTATAATTTCATCTTGCCCTTAGCCCTGCAGCGCTGTACAACAACGTCAGGCTTTGGTGTGCTAACGCCTTCTGCAGATCTCCTAAGCTTTTTTCTTCTTGTGTCTGATGTTAGAACAAACTCCTTAAGAAGCAACATGTTTTTCCCACTACAGACTCAGAGAAAGATCGATTATTGTTTGTCCTTGTCTGTAATCTCATTTGCAAGTAACGAGTAGCCCAGTTTTTCCAATATCATAATAATTTAAGGCCGGAAAGGACCTTAAGAGGTCATCTACTCTCTTGCCATAATGTGAGTCAAGGCTAAGCATATTTCAGCCATCCCACACAGATGTTTGTCTAACCTGTTCTTTAAAACCTCTGATGGCAGAGATTTGGTCCTCTCCCAAAGGAACTCATCCCAGTACTTAATTATCCTTATACTTAAAAAGTTTTTCCTCATATCAGATCTAAATTATTAGCAAATTAAGCTGATCACTTCTCACCTACCCTCAGTGGATGCAGAAGATGACTGACTGCTGTCCTTTGTGTAACAACCTTTCCTGCATTGGAAGATTGTCATAATCCCTGCTCTGGTTGTCCCATTTCAGACTCAAGAGATTCAATTCTTTCAGTCTCTCCTTATGAGACACGCTTTCTGTTAAAAATCTCTAATGCTTCATCAATTTCTTTATACTTTTCTTAAAAGGAATATATTTTTAATTATTTTTAAAAATAAAAGATTTTTATTCCCTAACATCACATACAGGGGAATAATTTTACCCTGGCCCATACAGGCAACATTCATGTTAATGCAGTCTAACACGGTAATTCTTTGCTTTGCTTTTTGGCAATGGCATGGCATTACCACACCCGCATCCTTTTCTGCAAAACTGCTGCCTTGCCAGATAGTCCCTATATATATTTCTGCTTTTGATTTCTCTTTCCTCGGTCCTGAATTCTGAACTTTTCTTTATTGAATTTCCTCTTGTTGGTTTAGGCCCCTTTTCTAACTGTGCCCTGGGGAATGCTCGGACTCCCATCTACATGAAATCAGCTAGAGTTGTAAGGTTTATAAGCACATAGGCTCTGCCTTCACCCGTATCGTTGTTTGGCAGCCACCCCAATTTCCTACATTAAACAACCTAATTTTCCAATAATGTGCTTTTTTTAATCTTTGCCCTATCTCCATTTGTGCAAAGCAGATCACTGAGCGGAGCAGAAGCAGCGTTATCCTCGCAGGAGCGTGGCTTTATTTAGCTGCCGCACAGCCGCGTGCCGTGGGAAACTCCACAACCGAACCGAGACGTGGGAGTGGGCTCCATGCACTAATAGCCAGATAATCACATCCATTAACCTCCTGGTTACCACTTTCCCCCATTTCCACCCAAAGGAGGGCCATGGTTTAGCACCCCTCCGAAACGCTGCAGTGGGCTTGCTCCATGCCGCAGCTGGGTCAAGCTGCGCCGGGAACGGGGCCGGCCTGCGGGACGTGCCAGCCCGCACAGCCCGGGGATGCTCCCTGCCGCAGCAGCCTGCCACAGCTTTTGCCCCAGCAGGAATCAGTCAGGACCACTTCTGCAGAGCTGAAGGACAAAGATGAGCTGAGCACGGTCACCATGCCCCCTATTTCTGGCACCACTAAGCCATCCTTCCCCTCACAAAGGGGGTAGCGGACACGCGTTGCATGCATCATCACTGCAGCTATTTTTACTGCACAGAAATTAGCCCAGCAGGAATTCAATTCCATTAAATTCCATTATTCTGAAAAGGGAATCTAGACACTTACTTCAGTGCACAGCAGCCACAGAACCTGCAGGAAAGCACAGGAAGGACGGAAAAGGAAACAACCGCATGCAGAAGGGCTGGGAGGACGTACAACGTGCCTGCCTGCCCTGGGCACCTGTGGGCAAGCTGTCCGAGGCTGGGCTGGTGTCCAAGCTGAGCATGCAGCTCCTGGTGAAAACAGCCCCTAGCAGCAGGAGCAGCTCAGGACAGATTTAATCATTCCCATCTGTTAGTGCCTCAAATGGCTTTTTACCTGCACTGCCTGTTTGCAAATGATTTACAGGTGATTTGTGGGTGTGAGCTGCCGGCAGTAGGCAGTGTGTGATGGGGTCTGAGGGGCTAACAGCACCCGGGAAGCGACGCTGAGCGCACGGGGCACCCAGCCCGCTGCTCTGCCAGCCGCTGCAGCGAGGCACCCGCAGCCAGCCCTGCCGCAGCGCTCTGGTTTGCGCTGCCGCCCAGGGAAAGGAGCGCCAGGGCCTTCCTTCTGCACCGGGAGGGAGGGAGGCCGGAGCTTGGGAAGAGGGAGGAAGAAGAAGAAGGTCGTGGCCAGCAGGGGAAGAGGGGAAAGCGCCCGGCTCTGCGTGTTGCAGCTGCTGGGCCCGGGCAGGTCTGGGCACCACGCCACGAAGCGAGCGCGGTCACGGCCCGGTGCCGAGCCCGGCCGTGCTGCAGGCCAGCAGCACCAGGGCAGGCTGGCCCCTCTCCCCGTCCCTCCCTCTCTGACCCCGAGCATCAAACCCCGCTACGCGCTCCGGCACCACCTTCCCGCAGCGCCTTACAGCATCTCCTCGTCTGGGCACCAGCAACTCTCCCCCGGGTGCAGAGCAGACGAGCGCAGGCAGCCGCGGTGCCAGGACAGGGTGACGGCACTGCACGCACAGATGATGGGGGGCGGCTCCCGCACCGTGACAGAAAATGTATCTGGGAGCTCTTCTTGCCTCATCTCTCCTAGAGGGAAAGTGGTGCAGTGGGGGCAGACCGGTCCGTGAGCCCCATGCAGGGAAGGGGGCAGCGTGGGGTTGTGCGATGCTTCCATGCCCTGAACCTCCGGAGACTGGGGGCACAGGGGTCTGAGCCTTCGCCCCCCCGAGCTGCAGTGCTGCACGCAGAGGTGGGGAGAGCTGGCTGTGACTCCCATGTGCCAGGACGTCCTTGTACAGACAGCAGTGAGATTAATGTACTGAGACATGCAGATCCGAGACCATCTGCATGCAGAATCACGCAGGGAGGAAAGCCTCTTCTTTCCCAGCATTTCAAAGGGGTTGCAGTTCTGTAGCACTCCTGAGCTCCCTGCATAAGTGAACAGCTCAGGGACCCCCACCAGAGCTGTCGTTCCCAGCCCGGTCTCAGTCTGGGCCAAGGTTGCAGCTCTGCAATCTGCAGAACTTTGCTTAGTAATTCAGACACTACCGAAAAAATGAAAATGCACTCTAGCTCTTCGCAGCAGCTCACTAATGTTAATGACTTGAACCTGAGGCACCGGCAGGACAAAGTCAGGAGAAGGAGCCACAACCACAGCACGGTTTAGGTGCACTTGACTTTGCTGGTCGTGTTTCACACTCGTGACTTCCTCCCCCCAGGTCCCCACAAACGCCCCAAAGCAGTGGAAGTCCTTGTTCTGGTATTTACCTGGCCTCATTCAGCATCCCTGTGTCTTTCCCAGGAACTTAAACACAGCATCCCTTGGGGAGGGTCGCTGGATTCTCACTCTCCACTGCTTGACAGGCTTTACTCCTGTCCTTAACAACTGCTACAGAGTGCCAGACAATCAGTAGTAACTATATTTAGTCACCTAGGAGACAAGGGGGATTCCCAAAATTAATGCTATAAAACACGGTAAGCCACAATTAATTAAAAAAGAAAAAAGACAAGGAATTAGACAAGCCTGGTGTTGTTTGGATTGTGTTATTAACAGTGCAGAGCTATTGGCCCAGCAAGCTTTCGTGAGGGCAAAAGTGATAGGAAAATGCCATGGGATTCCTATACCACACAGGGACTGTCCTGCCTTCTTTCTGGGCCTGTCACACCAAAAGAAATGACCATTAGCTTTAGATCTTAACATGCAAGAGGCCATTCTTGTTTATGGATTTGAAATAATTTAGTTACACAGAGCTACAGTGTTTGTGCACTACGAAACATCTGTTCACTAGGAGGAACTGCTGGAATTGGCAGTGATCATTTAAAGAGAGAAAGATTGCATCTTTCATCCCACAGTGTCACCAATAAATCCCCCCTTCCTGGGATACTTCCATCCTTACCCATTTTTGCTGATTAGAACCTAAAGCAAAAGGTTCAGAGGCAAAAGGCTGCAGAGGCGAGCTGCTCCGTACATCCAGCGCCCGGTGTCAACAGCGTCATTACATCTCCACGACTCCCATCAGCTCAGGATAGATGCCAGCACTGTCCTTCCGCGCGCTGTAATGGCAAACGCCTGCAAGACTCGGGGAAGATCTATCACTTGGAGGCCCCAAACAGCTCAGAGCACATCTGTTAAAGAGATAAAATAATATTTTCCTGGCTAGATACCAACGCATTATTGAATAAAGTTTAAAATCTTCACCCTGAGTCAATTCATCTGTGCAGGTGCCATTGTACTTTCTCATTTTTATTTTGGAGAGAAAGAAAATGCAGGGTGAGCAGACAAAGCAGTTGCCTGATTTGAATTTCACTTCTATCCCATAGCTCTTTGCAGAGGTCAAGGAGAAAGTGACAGGTGAAAAATGTATCTTGGAATCAGCAACCTGAAGGTTTAAGAAAATACATCTCCACAGTATTGCTGCACACACTGGGAGGAGGAAAGCAGGACCAGCCTGTGGATCGATAGTACAGGATGTGAACGGCAAGAACAGCCTGCCAGGAGGGAAGCGGATGGCACATCACCCCTGTTAGCGTATTGAAAACGCTCTGTTTTAAACCTGCTTTTTAACATGATGGAGAAAATTCAATTTCATTCTCCAAACAGATTGTCCCAGCGAGCGGCACCCAAGGGGAAAGGAGCAGGTTGCCTCCACTCTGTAATTTAAAACTCCTGTCACAACCTGGGGCTCATCCACTGTCCCTAAAACGTGTCTGTGCAGACCCGCTCGGGAGCTCTGCCCGGCGTGGGCAGTCCGGGGCCTCCGGAGCAGCGGGGCTGCAGGGAGCTGCTCTGCGCAGCTGCTCCTTGCATCGCCTCGCCAGGCATCTCCACCACGGCAGCATTTATTTTCTTCACAAATAGAGCAGTATATTGCAGTTCAAGACTCTGGGAACTAGAAATAAACTTAAATCCACCTGTAGTCTATCTGAGAGATTTACCAAGTTCAGCAGTTTTAATGTCACCCATTTTATCAACTTTCTTCCTGCACAGGACGGTGGGCTGTGCATATTCATATAACTTCCTGAAAAGGAATGAGCAGTTACTGAAAGCATCGTGAAAGGAGGACAGCAACGCTCATTCCCTCACAACAAAACCAGCACATCAATAAGATTTAGGATTTAAGTCCATAAATATTTTGTTGTTGCTCTAAATCGGTGATCAACGAGGAGAGGAAACGCAGGGAACCAGCACACACCACCGCCTCTGGCAGCGCGCTACCAGTCCTTGGGAAATTTCGAGGGATGCCGGGGGCGCAAAGATCCGCAGGAGGGAACCCCAGGAGACCGCGCTTCGTGGAAGCAGCACGGCACGCAGCGTCTCCCGAACGCGGGGCAGATTAACGTAGTAAAGATGCATGAACGGACCCGACCTGCCAGGCCTCCAGACCACCCAGGCGGAGTTCACGCGGTCCCCAGGTCTAGCGAGTCCCAGGACCCCCGGGCCAACACACTGCTGGTTTCCAGTGCAGGCCTGACCCAGACGGTCCTCCCATTGCTGCGGCAGGAGAAGGCGGCTCTCGAGCCGCTCACCTGCGGCCGGGTAGGGCATCGCTGCCCCTGCACGGAGCGACAGCCACCGCGGAGGAGCCCATCACCGAGGCCACGCGCCAGCGTGCCCGGGAGCCGTGGGAGGTGCCCCAGCCCCACCAGAGCGATGCTGCTCTTGGGGCGGCCTGGCCCGAGGCAGCAAAGCGGGGCGGGATCACGCTGGCAGCGCTCGCGCAGACCAGACGCCGCCACCCACCCCGACCCCGGCCCCGGCCCCCCGGCCCCCCGGCTCCCCGCAGCCCCAGGCGCCGGCTGGGCACCCTCCCCTGCGCCGGGGCGCTCGGCGCTCTTGGAAAGCGCGCGCCTGTGGGCGCTCAGGCTCCCGTCGGAAGCGGTTACCAGGAGCAGCTCCCGTCTGTCTGCTGCAGACGGCCAATTTTCTCATTGGCAGTGACAGATTCTGGCGCTGCAGCTCCACACAGACACCGTGTACCGAGCGCAAGGACCGCACTCCTTTCACACATTTCAGCGCTGCCGATCTGCTTACGCAGCCCTGTCACCAGCACGTCCAGGAGCCTCCCCAGTACTTAGAAATAGCAACTGCTATGCCTTGTACTTTTTTCTCCTCTTGTACAGGAACTTGTCGAGCCTCTGCATACATGTGTGCTCGTATCTAGCTGGGGGAAACGGTGCCGAGGATGTTTGGTAGCTACTTCTGAGTGCAGCCTTGACTCCGGGCCGTCGGGAGTCCGACCCCGGCATGCTGGAGCGTCCCGCTGGCTGCGCTAGGAAGCTGTAGCCGCGGCCAAGGGTGAGCAAGTCCGAGCCATCCCCGCTGCTGTCTCCGAGCACCAGCAGAGCGCCCCGGCGAGGCAGCTGTGCCGGACGAGCGCTGCACCGAAGGGGACCAGCCTGTCACCTCCTGGCAGCCTGCCACCGCCCGTGGCACTGCATGCTTCGAGGTTTTCAGTCTCTTTGTCTGTTCTTGGACACCCTGTGGCACTGTTCCGTCCTTTCCTGGTGGTACGTAACTATGTAGTTACATCACTTAGTCAAAAGCAGCAACCGTGATAGTAGATTGGCCTGCAGAGAGAGGGCAGGTCTTCCCCTGCTTATGCAGGTACCACACAGCTCATGCTTCCAGATGCACATCCTGAGCATTGCTCCACCGTTGCATCCAGGCGTTTGCTTTTCCAGGATAGTTTGGAAGTCTCTCATTGCGCCCTGCCCAAAGCTTTTCTGCCTATCTCCTCGCGCGAGCGTGCGCGCTCACCGCTGCACGCATGCACGTGCGCGTGCGTACACACACCGACATGCCTCACTGTCTCCGATAACTGTGTCACCCCTGTGCTCTCAGTCCTGATCGCCCTCCCAGTGCTGCCAGCCCTTTGCCCACTTCCTCAGAAAGCTTTTATTTGGGAATGGACAGGTCTGAGGAGCATTTGGCTTTACTGGTCCTTATTGGAGGATAAGTTACTAAAATATCCATTTGCAATATTAAGCACACCTTTCCTGAAAGCTGCAGTAATTATATGGGTTTGTGCCTCTGCAGAAAATCTCACCCTAGCATAGCCCCATTTGCCCAATTTGTAAGAGTTTTGCTCTGCTTTCTTGAGGACAAGACTCAATGGAGGCTAATGGTATAACGTTGCCATTTCTTTTAGATTGTACGCTCTCATTTTAGTACAGCAACTCATTTTTAATAGAGTTTGGAAAGATTTTTTGTATGTCTTCACCTCTCCTACTCCAAGGATGTTTGCTCTCAATTTATTTCTGCTCTTCTTATCTTTTCAACAACTGCATCTCTTGTTCCAAGTCCTGCTCATTTTCTGCTCCTTATTGTGATTCTTCTTTAATTTCATCTTGTTCCCACAGTTCCCAATCACACATTTCATCACTTCTGCTTCCCTGTTTCCAACAATACGTGATTTCTTTATCTTAATTGTATCACCTAGTCATCTGGTTCCAGGATGGCATCTCTTTACCTCACAGTGCAGTCCCTTTAATCATTACTGCTTCTGGCATGTATAATAATAGCTGAGACAAGCTGTTAGCTTTCACCTCCCAGTTACAGTCACACTTTTTTTCCGTGTAAGCCCTAATGACAACACATAAACCAAAAACTCTCCAGACATCAGCTTTGTGCAGACTGCAGGAGAAACCTACCACTCCCGGAGCCCCTCCGCTCCCTCCCCGGTGAGCAGCAAGGCGATGCTCAAGATGGGCCCCGTGGGGACGACAAGTCCTTCTGAGGGACCAGCCCCAGCCCCGGCAGGACCCATGCACAGAGCTCCCCGTGCACGGCCCTGGCCGGCCGCAGCCACGGTGCCCCGAGCTGCAGGAGCTTCCCCAGCGACTCCCAGCCGGGCGTCTGCTCCACAGGGGAGCCCGGGCTTTGCAATCCCTGCCAGGGGCACTGGCAGCGGGCAAAGCTCCTCTGCGGGTGGGAGAAAAGCAGCCTTCTCCCACGGCAGCTGGGACACCCTTTTTCCTCCAGGCCAGGCCTCTCTGATGTCCACCCATTTGCAAAGAAACAAAGCTCTTTGCAGGCCATAGCTAGCAAAGGAAACTAGAGCAGAGGCCTCAGAGCTGCTGCTGGCTCGCCCACCCTCTCCGCACTGCACAGACTCCTCACCAGCGTGCTCATTTGGAGGGTCCTTTCCTACCCGTCTGTGAGCTCCCAGGCCGCGGGACTGACTGCTGAGTGTCCTTCCTCAGTGCGCGGCAGGAGTAAGTTACTGACTAGCTGCACCATCTCAGCTGAGAAGTCTCTGTGAATACAGGCATACCTCATTTTATTGTGCTTCGCAGATATTGCAGGCTTTACAAACTGAAGGTTTGTGGCAACCCTGCGTTAAGCAAGTCTGTCGGTGCCATTTTTCCAACAGCATTTGCTCACTTCATGTCTCTGTGTCACATTTTGGTAATTCAATAATTTGGTAATTCAATATTTCATGCAATATTTTTTTAGACATAATGCTATTGCACACTTAATAGACTACAGTATAGTGTAAACATAACTTTTATATGCACTGGGAAGCCAAAAAATGCATGTGACTCCCTTTATTGCAATATTCGCTTTATTGCGGTGGTCTGGAAGTGAACCCGCAACATCTCCGAGGTACGCCTGGATACCAGGGACACCAGCGGAAAAACGTTCCTGCTGCGTGGTTTGGATAACTGGCAATGCGGACTGCTGCATGCAGGGGCTCCAGTCTCTGCTCCACTCCTCATAACACAGCACCCAAAGCCCCCGCGCAGAGTCTTCAAATGGATCATTCAAATTTGGAGCACTTTCAGTGTCTGGGGAGATCTTGGTCAGTGCTGCAAGTAGCAGCTCCTCTCCAGGGAGGCGGGATGGGGGAGACCAGCTTTTTCAAACCAAATTCTAAACAAAGATCTTTGAAAGTTTCCCTAAAATCCTAAGAGAAGACGTTTTCATGGTCTGGCTAACCGTGTCCCCACTCCAACCACCGTACTGGTACATTTTCTGGATGAAACGATGCTCCCTGAATCTGTGGCTCTAATCTCCCAGTAGCTGTGGGAAGAGGCGGACAGCTGTGAATGCACTGCAGTGTCTCAGCTGTAAGAAGCTGTACACGTGGGTAGAAATAATACTGATACTAAGAACAGCTTAAATGCCACTGCAGCAGCGAGTACAGTGTAGAGGGAGTAGCTGCATGTGTCAACAGACTCAGCGCCTCTGTCTGTGCTCTGATCTGCAAGCAGCACGCGGGAGGGGAGTGCGATCGTGGCTCTTGCAGACAGGAGCCTTTTACATATGTCAGAGGGTATTGTGGAGCCAGCTATGCATCAGTGGAGTAGAGTGTCTGCCTTTGGTCACCTGATTTGCACGACGGTAGAACTGAACTGGAGCTTGAATAATATAGGTCAAATAAAAAGAGACCGGAACGCAGGGAGCTACACAGCAGGAAAATCCGACAAAAGAACAGTTATTTAGTCTGGAGAAAAGCCATTTACATGAGGTACCATATTTTATACCTGTCGATGTAAAGTGAACCTTGCTGATCCATCAGAGGTCTCTAGACAGGTCAATGCTAAAGGTCAGCAGCTTACGTGGGGGAGGAATGTGCCTCCGTCAGCTCTCCCGGGCGCCGGCTGCGCCCCTGCTCCGCGCTTGTACCGCGCCCCGCACATCGGAGGCCGTGACCGCATCGTCCAGGCGCGACGGTGCTGCCGGTAAACAAAATTTATACAAAATGTGCTCCTTTACAGAGAGGGAAGCAGTCAGAAAGGAATCTCTCTCTGTCCCTTGGCGTTGCTATAGGGTTGATTTATTCTCTAAAGCAACTGTACTTTGTAGGGTTCAAAAGTTTAACATATCATAGCTGTAACCACACAGAAACCCGGGCAGGGATAGAGCGTGGAGGAACCAGCAAATGGCGGAGAGTGGAGCAGACACCAAACACCTCCAGAACTGACAAGTTCATCAGCTGCTTCAGGACGAAGAACGGTATATATGAGGTGAAAGAAGAGGAAGCTTTTGTTAAGCGGTAAGAAAGAAAGCAGATGCTGTGCAGTCAAAGGCAAATAGTTGGAACAGAAGGACGGCCCTGACCAGCCCAGATGTCTACACATTTACGTGCAGAGGAGGGAAGATGCACACAAAGAACGAAACAAGCAGTGGCAAGTTTGTTTAACTGTCCTCTGAGTCTCACACCTGCCAAAGCAAATGGGAGAAACACGCACGGTGAGCAGGTTTGGAGGAGTGTGCCACAAGCTGGTCCTGCGTCTCTGTCTCAAAAGTGTTTACAAACCAAGAGGAGCACAGCCCAATACTAGTGAAGAAACAAGATCTGCAAATGCTGGCAAAGGTACCTGAGATGACTATCCAAAGTGGTGTCAGCAACTGCGCTGGCAGGGAGAGAAGGGGAAGCAGCTGGCCAGGCACGGGGAAGCACTAGCGATGCAGACGCTCGCCAGCGCCAAACCAGCTCTGCACGCGTTGCCCTGGAGAGCACAGCCTCACCGCACCGAGAGTGGGGACTCCCGGGTCTGCACGTGACCCAGCCCAGAGGAGATGGCCAGGAAGGTGATTTAGTGTCCGTGATCACAGCGAGCAGGGGGACTGCAGGACAGTACTGCTTCCGAAAGGCTAAGTCCAGTGCCTTACCGATGCATCAAGAGACCATCAAAACACATGCAGTAAAGGTCAGCAGGGCTTTCAGGAAGCAAGGCATAACACAGGACAGCGACAAACCACCAGCGAAGCACGGCAGCTGGCGAGAAAGCCTCCGTTCCAGACAGCCTCGCTTCGCGAATCTAGACTCTGCTTCCTGCCACACGGGAAAATTGCTGTTTCCATTTGCTGGATCTCTGCCGAGGCAAGAACAGCTGATAGGACATTTGGAGCTTCAGCAGTCTTGGAAAGGAGGTGAGATGCAGCAGGTAGCAAGAGCCCATGCGGGAACCTTAAGTTCAGAAGTCCCTGAAGCTCAGCTCTGAGGCTGAGTACTCTGAAAGTTACCGAGAGCGCGGCGCGCCAATAGCACTGCTCTCATTCCTCCTGACTCCCATACATTAAATGTGCATACTCATGTGGTTTAAATCTTACGCATTCAAGGCAGGTTGATGTATTCAAATATTTCTTCCATGCAAATAAGACGCTATATAATCCATTCTAGGCAGCGATAACTTAAATTGACAGCTACTAAAAACTGGGGGAGACTGCCATGGGCATGACAAATACAGATAACAATACTTAAACGCTGAGTGAAATGCACAATAGTCAGCCATGCAAATAGATGGGGAAACTCCTGATGGGCACTCGAAGGTGAATGACATGCACAGACTGGGGCTGAGGGACTGGGTCAGAGTGCTGGCGCTTCTAGTTTCTCCCCTTAAAATGAGTTGCCAGAGGAAGAGTAAGATCAACAAGGGATGCATTCCGAAGCAAAGGGTAAAACCTCCTCCAAGAGGACTTCTTCAAAGGCACGCGTTTTTCCCAACGAAGCTCTGCCTTTCCGGCAGGCCCCCACCGCCACGGGGAGGTGGCTCCTGCCACACAGGTGCCGCAGCCGCCCTGGGAGCATCTCCGACGGCCGCGGAGGTCGTGCGGGCAGAGCCGGCCGCTCTCCCTCTGCGCCGCCCCAAGAACCACGCTTCCGCTTTCGACTGTGCCCAGCCCGTTGCCGCTCCTGCTTCCCCAGAGACCCTTCCCCCCCCCAGCACACCCCCAGGACGGGAGCGCCTCTCTGCCGGGATCCCTGGGCACCTTCGCTCTATTCCGGCTGCCTGTCTGGTGCCCTCCTGTGCGCCGAGGCCTCGCYGAGGAGGCTTTTCAGAGAACCTCCGTATCCTATCTGCATGCAGATTCACAGGTAATAATGCCAGGAGGGACCTGGTGATCGCCCAGCCTGACCTTGTGCTGAGCACGGGCCATGAGACGGCCCTAGATTAATTCCATCTTGAACAACCACAAAATCTTTTTAGAAGGAAAATATTTGATCTTCATTACAGCATTTCCAGTGAGGGAGAGATCCTAGGTGTGTTGCTCCAGTGCTTAATTACCCTCACGGTTTCTCTTGTGCAGCTTATTTCTAATCCGAACTTGTCTGTCTTCAGCTGCATCTAGTTAGACCTTTGTCTGCCAGACAATAGAGCTGCTCTTATCAGCAGCTGATTTCCTACATAAGCACTCATGGGCACAAGTAGGTTGTTTCCTCAGCCTATCTATCTTTCACAGGAAAAAAGATCCCTCTCCTGCAGGCTCTCCCTGTCTAGCGCATTTCCATTCCCTGTAATCATCTTTGCAGCTCTTCCCCGACTCTTCTTCTATACGTCAGCTTCCCACTTAGCATAGACAGCAGAACCGGGCACGCTGCTCCAGCCACACTGATGCATTTCCCACTTCTACCCCATTTGCTACTGCTCCTGCCTCCATGAAACGAGCTAGCCCTGCCAGCCCAGCCCAAAGCACCCCTCCCTCAAGTCACGATCCCTTGCATCTAAGCTACCGCTAACGTTCGGTTCTGCGATCAGTCCCTCTCCGTCTGTCGAAACGAGGGCTAATACAGAATTCTGTTGCACTGGACGCAACTCCTTCCGAGTCAGGGAAGTGTCATCTATAACTTCTGGAAATGTCAAGTCCATTTAGGTTCTGACAGCACGGGACCTCCAGCACATGTCACTGAGTGAAATATCATGTGCTAACCTGGTCTTTTCTCCCTCATTCTGTACATCCGCATGGMGCCGACCCTCCTGTTCTGTCATGCGATCTGTTTTTCACAGCAGATACCAGCTAGCATCCCCCCCATGCCTTACGGACCAGGACATCCACCTCTATGTCTCTGGAATCGCTGATGAGTTGTCAGCACAAAAGATGCTACTTTGATGTAGGCTGGCTTTCCCCCACCTTGGTCCCCTGATCTTTCCCAAAYAGGTTATAACCAGACACGTTAACTTTCCAGTCATGCGGACCTTCCCAGCAGGTCTCAGTAACAAGAAATAGTTCAAATTGATTCTCATAAATGAGCAATTCTGAATCTTCTTGTTTATTACCCAAGCTCCTGGCACTGGTGCAGAGCAATTAAATAACTTTGTTAATGTATCGCTCCTAATTCCTCACTGCACAGACACAAATGCCTCAAGATCTTATCATCCCTGCTCACAGTCAGAGATTTATAAGCACAGGCAGTGACTCAGATAAAGATATTCCAACTGGTGCATGAAATCATACCAAAGCTCCCCCCAGTCCCCCTCCACGGGCCACCGCAGGCCTCTGGGATGAGAAACTGCTGCTCCAGAGAGAGACGTTGCCCCGAGCTAGATCTCCTGGAGAACTGAAGTTCCTTTCTAATCAAATTGCCATGCCAAAGACTGTCTTTACCATCATTGTAATTAACCTCCTCACGCATMAAATGCAAATGATCAAATGTTTCTCCTCACCAGGGCTCGGTGCAACTCTCACATCTGGCACCGGCTGCGGCTGCTCTGTCCCTGCCCCGGATGTTCCTGTGCTGCCTCGGGGCTCGGGGGAGACGTCTTCCCAGGTCCGCCTGCCCTCCGCACGCACAACTCCAGCGATCCCCAGGCCTAATCCTGGCCTCCCTGCTGTCTCCAGAGTCCTCCCATGGAAATCCAGGAGCGGAGCAATTACACAACCTCAACGCACGAGCGCCTGCCAGACTGGCACCGTGGAAATGACCTTCTCTGGCAGCCACGGCTTTGCTCTCCTGGGGACACCGCTGAGGACCGTCCCCGCACAGGGGCTCGGGTGGCTTTGCTCTCCCGGGGACACCGCTGAGGACCGTCCCCGCACGGGGGCTCGGG